>JASCZW010010019.1:0-38973 GCA_034211315.2 Aedes japonicus | reverse complement strand
TGGACAAAACCAGGTGACATCCCTATTTTACGAGCCACCGTTCGAATGGAGATATTTGGGGTTTTCGTAAATATCCTTTTCACCTTTCGGTCCATGACAGGATCAGCGCGTCCAATGTTTTTTGTCACTTCTCGGTTTCCTCTCCAACGTCAAACGTTCCGAAAATGATTTGAGCACATCGGGAACAGTGGATTTAGGCAAATCCAATGTTTTTCCAAGGTCCCGTATTGACAAGTCAGGATTTGCCGTGCAAAATTCGTTCGCGCACTTGTTTTTATTTCGTCGCCATCTTGAATATGAATATGAATATGAAATATAAACATCAATCATAGTCTTTTTCATCATAGACTCTCAGCTATACCACAGTGAAATTTTTATTTATACGTGCAATATTTCAAAAGTAACAATGATTTGAAGGTGTCCGGATTAATGTGGATCCAGACCTTATTTGAACAGTTGCGCCGATAGAACAGCGCTGCATAGCTCCAATCGTGGGATGGTTTGGCTATATGTCATATGCCTTCACAGAGGCGTCAGAGAAGCAATGGATTTCTGTGACTACTGCATCGGGAATTATGACACAGCGATCAATCCCAATGTTGTTTAGTACGGGAAGCTGCCCTTGGTATTTCCTCAAAATCTCACACACCATCAAAAGTATAGGCTAGTCCCAGCCCAGAGCATGATCGTTCACATCCAGACATTTCCATAGCTTCTGCATCACAATCTCCGCAGTTGCGATGGTTGCGCCCAAGGGATCGAACAGTGTAGCTATGATGGAAAGTACTTCCCTTTTAACTGCTTCCGTAGCTCGTAAGCTACTTCCACCGAATTTGCTCCAGTGATGACATCAACCATATAAGTGTCCACCGTCAGTGCCCGAGCTCCTACCGGGTACGTAGCCACTTCATTAATCGCCAATTGCTTTAAGGTTCAAGTGGCAAGGTACGGTGCCGACTTGGTACCATATGTTACTGTCTTAAGCTCGCATATAGCAATCTACTCCGTCGGTTTTGGGCGCCACGATATACACTGCATAAATCTGTCGTTTGGATGCATCCATATCTGCTGGAACATCTTCTCGACGTCCGAGACTAGCATGATCTGTTTGGTATGACTCCTTACGATAATCGATCTTAGGTCGTCCTGTATTACTGGTACTACCAGCAATACGTCGTTGAGCGAAACGCCAGATGTCGTCGCACAGGAAGCATCAAACACCACCCTGACCTTTGTGGTGATGCTATCCTCTTTGAAAACAGGGTGATGTGGAAGGAAACACAACTCGTGATAACGCTTGTGGAGATCTGCATTCCTACATAGCCTGCGTTTATTACCTTGAAGACACCGAATTACAATTTCCTTGGACTCACCTAGTCGTACTACACCATCTTTTGGAAGAGAAACGGTGTATCTGCCATCGGAATTCCTTTGGACTGTACTTTGGAATATGTCATCGCAACGTTTTTCCTCTAGTGAGAGTACCTTTACCGGGCAAAACCGGGCAACCAGAGATTCCAGATCCGCTGTTGTTGATGCGTTGCAGGTTTCTGCGTAGAAGCTATTCATATACAAAACATTTATCTTCAAACTACGTCGTATCCTGTCAGTTTGAACGTAATTTTCTTTTGCAAAACCTTAGATTAACTCCATGTGCCAAAAATTTTTTATGTCTTTATTAGGGTGACTTTTAACCTCCTGGGCTAGTTCGTCACCTATGTGCATGATGTAGTACTGAGAGTAAATTAAACATCCTCCATTCTTCACTAAGAAGGGGTTCAAACTTCTATCAGAACATGCTGCTTACCCTAAAAATACATATTTTGTGTTTTAGTTGCATGGACAATTTTCATTTTTCGTTCAAATTGATGTTTTTTTTGTTTGAGAAAAACTCTTCATGCCAAATTTAATTCCATTTGCTTGATTAATGCTCAAGTTATGCTGAAATTTGTCTTTAATTTGTATGAGAGCCCCCCTTTTAAAAAGAGGAGGGGTCTCGAGTCACCTTAGAAAGATTTTTTACGTTCATAAACCTCCACCAGTTGAATTTGGATCCATTTGCTTGATTAGTTCTCGAATTATGCAGAAATGTGTGTGTTTTTTTTAATGATAACCTCCTCTTTCAAACGAAGGAGGGGTCTTAAACCACCATAGACACATTTTTTGCCTTAATAAAACTCCACCTGCCAAATTTGGTTCCATTTGCTTAATTATTTCTAGAATTATGCAGAAATTTGTGTTTCATTTGTGAAGAAGCTCCTCCCCCCCTCACCTCCTTTCAGAGGACGATTTGGTCTTAAACCAGAATTGAAACATGTCTTGCTTCGATTTGCTTGATTGTTTCTCGAATTATGTCAACATTTTGGTTTCGTTCGTATGGGAGCCCCCCCTACCTTTCAGAAAGGGGAGGGGTCTCGAGTCACCATAGAAAGAATTCTTGCCTTCATAAACCTCCACCTGTCAAATTTGGTTTCATTTGCTTGAGTTTCATACTTCTTGAGTTATGCAGAAACTTGAGTTTTATTTGTTTGAGAACCCCCCTTTCCAAACCACCATTAAAACATTTTTTGACTTTAAAAACTTCCACATGCCAAAATTGGTTCCGTTTGCTTTATTGGTTCTCGAGTTATGCAGATATTTGTGTTTCATTTATATGGGAGCCCTCCTCTACAGAGATGGGAGGTGTCTCTTACTATCATAAGAACCTTCCCAACAAACATCGGTGTTGAATTAGAGTTTGTTCAAATAAATTTGGAGAAGCTATTCACTTTTCTAGAAGAAACAGCTGAATAGCTTCTCCAAATTTGATTGAACAAGCTCTAATTCAACACCGATGTTTGTTGGGTTCTCCGGTCCCAAAAACTCCTGCATACAAATTTTCACGCTGATCGGTTCAATAATAGTCTCGGAGATTACTTAAGGTTCAGGTTCAAAAAACAGTTTTTTTGCTGTAACTTTTTTATTACAATTTCAATTTGAAAACTTTGCAGAGATGACTTTTAGGGTATAAAATGAACACATTTTGAAGATACAAGATAGTTGCTAGTTATTGTATTAACATAGTTGTAGGGGTAGAAGTGTAAAAAAAAATACGTTTTGCAAGATATCTTATTCCCTTATTTGCAAATATTTGCAAACACAGAGTACGTGAACTGAAAGTACAAACTTCCACCTACAAGATCTTTGCAAAATTGTTTGTCCCCTTTTGTCCCCTATAGGAAAAAAAATCGTTTTAAAATTGGTAGTATTGCATTTTTTATGCATAAGTTTCGATCACCAGCATCAACAATTATCATCAAAGAGCGTAACAACGCGAGTTTTTTATGAAATTGTTTATATTTTTATATTAACTTATTTCCGTTTATTTATAAAAACGTATATCACAGACAAACAGACATAACATATCGAACATTTGGCACTACCAATAATCGTCATTAACACACCTACGCCTTCTGTTGAGCACACTGTGATGGATGATTAAGCTGATTAGATGGCGGCAGTGTGTTAACGTTAAACGTAAAAATATAGAGTATATGCGCTATCTGTGGCGATACTACCAACTAAGAAACATTTGAATTGACCGTTTAATGGGTAACCGGTGAAATAAACTGCAAGTGTTATGTCTGTTTTCTGTGTTGGCATAAAGGGTGATACGGTCAAAATTTGGTCAAGGGAAAACGCGTGTAAATCGGTGAAATCGTTTATTTAAAAAATCAAATTAAATTTCTTTTTCAAGTTCAATTAGTATAAAATTCAGGAAAAATATTCAGTTAGGCTTCCGCTTTTCCAAATCCGAATTGCCGGGCCTTACGCTTGACCCCTGCCATCAGATTTTGTACAGCCACCTTGTCCACCTTCTTTGCCGCAGAAAGCCAGTTTGCCTTGAACTGCTGCTCGTCCTTAGCAGTTTTTTTGGTCTTCTTTAGGTTCCGCTTGACAATAGCCCAGTATTTCTCAATTGGGCGGAGCTCTGGCGTGTTGGGAGGGTTCTTGTCCTTGGGAACCACCTGCACGTTGTTGGTGGCGTACCACTCCATGGCCTTTTTACCGTAATGGCAAGATGCCAAATCCGGCCAAAACAGTACGGAACAACCGTGTTTCTTCAGGAAAGGCAGCAGACGTTTATTCAAACACTCTTTCACGTAAATTTCTTGGTTGACAGTCCCGGAAGCTATGAAAATGCTGCTTTTCAAGCCACAGGTACAAATGCTTGCCAAACCAGATATTTCTTTGCGAACTTTGACAGTTTCGTGTGCTTGAAAATATCTGCTACCTTTCCCCTTCCGGGTGCCGTATAAAACTCCTGTCCCGGAAGCTGCTTGTAGTCGGCTTTGACGTAGGTTTCGTCGTCCATTACCACGCAGTCAAACTTCGTCAGCATCGTCGTGTACAGCCTCCGGGATCGCGCTTTGGCCGTCGTATTTTGTTTATCATCGCGATTTGGAGTCACTACCTTCTTGTAAGTCGATAGTCCGGCTCGTTTTTTGGCTCGATGCACGGTTGTAGACGATACACCCAGCTTATTTGCGGCATCTCGGAGAGATAGGTTAGGGTTTCGCTTGAACCTACCGGCAACTCTCTTTGTCGTCTCAGCGGCTTCCGGTTTTCGATTTCCCCCGATCCAGACTTGCACTTACATTTTAACTTAATTGCAAACGATTTGCAACAGCGATGCCACATAGCGTCGATAGCTGTTTTGCATGGCGGCATTTTGACACTGGAAAGTATTTTGACAACTGAGGTGTTCATAAATCAAAATGAGAAATACGCCAAGTTGATATTGACAAACATTTTCATCTGTTTACTTAGATTTACAACTTACAGCTGTAATAACATGCATATATAGGGCATATGCATTACGTCTAGTGCATCATTGAAGTTGGATTAAAGCTGAAAAGGGCCCCACTAAGATCGAACTAATGCTATATCTTTTGTAATGCCATAAGACATTGCTAAAGTAGCATTATTGAATTGGTAATGCATCACTACATTCTTAAGCTAATCTAACGCTTCATCACTTGACAACTGTTGAATTGATGCGATCCCGCATTATCGATGTTGATTTTAAATTGAATAAGTGCAATAATACCCTGGTAACCAATAAGCAGTTCCAAAGCGTCTTTACAGCAACCTTTCAAGCAATTAAGTCGCCTTAAATGCAATATACATGCCGCTTTTGGTCCAATATACGGCTGCTCTACTGCAATGCTATTATAATGCTATTTAGCATTAGAAATGCTTATAACAGGCTACAGGCCTTTAAATAGCATTTGAAATCCAACTTTACAACAGATAGCATTCAATATGCTGATATAATGAAAATATTAAGCTTGTAGCATCAGAAATGCAGATTTACAGTTGATTCACTGCATATGTTAATGCTTATTGGTTACCTGGGTATAATGCTTGTGGTTACTTGGGGATGATATTGATCACCGTCACACCGGTGATCGATGTTCGTGGATATCGTCAAGTGAGAATGAGATCCTGCTCTCTCGTCACCTCCAGATTACTCCCTTGTCTCCGATCATTGCCATCGTAAGGTAGGTGACGTCATCGATGGCTCTCATGATCTGACATTCTCGTTCACGGCTCTCGGCTTCGGAATATAGTCACTAGATTCATAGTCTGGCGGATACAACAACGGGAGCCAATTTGAACTGTCAGTTGGCGGAGCCAATCGAGCATATCTCGAGTAATTAATGTTAAGGGCCTAAAAGCCATTTGTAAACAATGACTTTAATTATCGATTTCTCTTGAATCTTAAATCACTCTCGTGAAATGAACGCAGCATTTGGTAGAAGAATGTTAGTTCTACCATATGGAGTAGCAGGATATAGTGGGATTCTCGTACTTTGTGAGAAATCAACGTTGTTTACAAATGGCTTTTAGGCGCTTAACATGAATTACTCGAGATATGCTCGATTGGCTCCGCCAACTGACAGTTCAAATTGGCTCCCGTTGTTGTATCCGCCAGACTATGAATCTAGTGACTATACTTCGGAAGTGATGGCTTGCCAAGGTAATGGACATTTATGCGGGATCTATACAGGGTTGTAGTTTGTGAGGCGACGACGATTACGCACCTTAACAGAGAGATTCTGGGCTATGATGAAGAGGAAGCTGGAGGTGAATGGCAGTGTCGTCAAAAGCCTCAATGAATTGAGAACTAAGTGGTATAAGATTGCCAAAACGATGGATGAGAAGCTGGCCCAACTCTATGGCGAACCCAGAAGCCGTGCGCCGGCTGATGAAACGTACTCCGGGAAAAGTCCACAAGTTTCTTCGAAATCGAGATGATTATTTATTTTTTAATTTCACATAAAGTCGAACATTTTAGTTAAAACAGAATGCTAACAGAATGTATAACCGAAATATGCTCAATAGTCTATGTTCCAATTCTAACTGGGCCACTCCTAAGGTCCAATCAAAATCATTCACCTGACGGAGTTCCAATCAAAACAGACCTTTTTTCGCGACCAGTTAGCTTCATCTGAATTCAAAATTGATCAAGATTAAATAGAACATTTTGGCGTACGCACAATACTACTACCGCGTGTTTGAGGGTCTTGTAAGAGCGCACTGAACCCATGATCTTTTTTACGTTTAAGTTCCTTCTCTAAAGGGGACTTAATTCCAAAGAATACCTAAACCTTCCCACCTTCCCCACCTGTTCCAGCGGCCGATGAGGTAAGCTCTATGACCACGAAAATGAACGAATTATAAACAACAACAACAACCGCTAAATTGAGTGCTCAACATAAACGACTCAATTTCAATTGGGGGATTTGTTGTTCCCCTTTTTCCGCTTATTTTTTTTCTCTCTCTCCTGAAACCCGTATTAGGTAAAATTAAAAATTTAACCACAGCATGCTGGAACCGGCGTTGTACGAAGACTCCGGTGTCACGACAACTGTGTCGTCCAAAGCACTCTATGCTAGCTAGTACCTATCCCATTGTCGGTCGTAGAAACTATTTGAGTTATTTCGTTTTCGTCACATTTTCGTGAGCCCTTTTTCCGTATCGGGGATTGTAACTTTAATCGTCGAAAAAATAGGCCTCAACTCGAAATAGGAACGAGGAACGCGCAAAGCGTCAGGTGAAATGGAACTGTAATCATGGATATCGCATATAGATGATCTACAAATGTTCGTTTCGAATGATTTGGAGGCATGAAATCTAGAATTAGATTTCATGTGAAATTATCGCAATGTTTCTCATCTATATACCAAGGGTTCAGACTGATGTTCAACAAAAAGTTAATTGCAGCCACCTAAATGATCTAAAAAAATGCTGAAATTACCGACTATAAACAAATTACACAACGCAGCCAATGAAGATATGATTGAAATTATGCAAACTTTGCGTAACATCATCTTCCAACTCGGACCAAAATAAAACAAAACAATTGCAAAAGTTACGCTGTTTCCCCAGCGCCCGTAATAAACCTATCCAAACAGAGATCAACATTTCATTTTAGAGCCTACTATATTTGGACAGCTTTTACGCTCCGGCACGGAGTGGCAATCATTTCGCATGTCTTGTCATAATTTGCTCTTGGTACAAATCCGCGTTCGCTCTGCATTTTCTCCGGAGGAAAACCATCCTAACAATTAATTTACATGACAATAGAAAAGTCAGCCTCCGCAGGGAAAACGGCGGGGTTCTTTCACCGTCAAAGCGCTTATGAATTTGTATTAGATTATGGCTTTATTGGGAGCCGAAGCTAAATCTGACAAGGCAGTACACAATAACAATAACAATAACAATAAGCACTGTGATGACTGGAGTAACCATGGAAGTCGGGCTGATAAGTGCGAAAGTGTTGCCTCCCGTGAGAATAGCTCGCAGACAGACTCGTGAGAGTGTAAACAATCGGCTTGCTTTACATCTAATTAGATGTAAGGTCAACGGAGGCAGGCAGGCAGGTAGGCAGGCAGACACGCTACGCATTATCTGTCTATTAACGAGAGTTGTCACTTTCGCCGGTTGGTAGGTTGGTTGATTCTTTGGAACAAAGTAGGTGTTGTCGCCGCCGGGCGGCGCTTCGATTTGATGGCCTACTATACTGGCGTCTCTAATCTCTCGTTCGGATCGTTGACCTAATGGTTTTCTTTCGGTTCAGTGGTGCAACAATGTGTCAACTGTGTACTGGTGCTGTCTGGTTCTGCTTTTTTTGCTTTTCAGGAAGCGACATGCTTCATGAATTTGTCCGGCTCCACCGACAACAAGGCGCTGATGCTGTTAGGTTGAAATAAATTAGTGTCACTACCAATTAATAGAATTTAGATGATACATTTGGCGAGACATGTGGAAGGGGGATGTGGAAGAGAATATGGAAAAAGAAATCCTTCGACAGATTGGTATCAATCGGAGTGTGCTTTTGTCTGTTCTGACTGGTTAATTGGTCGTCTGAGTGGTGAACAGGAGAGTCAGTAGAGGATATTTAACAAATTTATGTTGTTATTCGAGTTTTTACAATCTGTTTAAGGTTGAAGACTTCGGAATTATTTTTCGAAATCAATTATTGCATTGTCCATGTATTGGTAAACCTATTCGAACACATGTGTATGAAAATGAAATTAAAATCTAGTCAGAAGCATACCACTAGACGTGTATCCGTATTTGAGATATTTGTTTTCGTGGGTAGTATTGAAATTTCCTGCAATGTATATTTATTTTAATAACTCACGAGGTGAAATTGCTGGTGTATCTCTTTTCGATAAATGAGTTTTCATGTCACTTGTGAGATGTTGTTTTTGTGGAAGTCTTAAGATATGTATTATATTTAATCACTCACAAACATGACATTCAATATATGACTTAACACGTTTGCATTGGTTATTCCGTAGTTGCGGATTCCAAGGTAGACAACATATTTTTAGATGCAAAACATATCAAAATTCATGATTTAGCAAAACTAGTTCATCAGAAGACAATTTGAGTTATTTCTGATTATATTGGTTACTAAAAGAGGCCGTGCGGGATCCGTGTTCTTCCGGAAAAGGGGCCATAAAGGTTGTACGAAATCAAATTGCGCCACTATTAAATGACTGTAACTTTTTCCTCGTTGGGTATTTTTATTGAAATTTTGGGTGGAATTAGTTCAATGTGTATTTGTTAACGCTGTGTAAGTTTCACAAGATGTGCAATCATTGCGAAGATGGAGTTGGAAGAACAGCAGCAGCGCAAAGAAATTTTGAGCACGTACCTAAAAAATCCGGATCTTTCTCATCGTGCCATCAGCAGGAAGCTGGGAATGGGACATTCTACAGTGTCTCGGCTTTTAAATTGGTACCACGAACGTTGGACCATCGATCGGAAGGATCAGAAGCGGGTAGTTCAAGCTTTCAATAGGAATCCCAACAGTTCAGTTCGAGATGTGGCTAAGAAACTGAATCTAACCAAAACTTTCGTGCAAGATGCGAAAAAACGTGAAGGACTACACAGGTACAAAGTCCAAAAGGAGCCTAATCGCGATGAACGGCAGAATACTGTAGGTAAAAGAAGTTCACGGAAGCTAGATGTTGACGAAACCACATTGCCTCGTTATGGATGATGAGACGTATGTAAAAGCAGACTTCCGGCAGCTTCCGGGGCTCCAGTTTTTCACTGCTCATCATAAATTCGATGTTTCTGAGGACGTTCGAAAGCAAAAGATGCCAAAGTTTGCCAAAAAATATATGATTTGGCCAGCAATTCGCTCGTGTGGTAGGCGGAGCACCTCATTCGTGACAACTGGAACGGTCAATGGGCAGGTGTACCTAAATGCCTCCAAAAGTGTCTTTTGCAAAACCTGGCTTGCGACATATAAACTTTCATGATTTTGCAACTCAAACCTTCTCTGAAAAATTCTAGAAGCATGCCAGATTTACTCTCAAGAAATTTAAAAAAAAATCTTCAAACATTTCAGAACTACTCTAGAAATATCGTAAAACTATCACAAAAGTATATTACAAAAGTTCAAGTCAGTGGACGCAGTGATTCTACGCCCCAACAAAAAAAAATCGTAAAACTATTCCGGAAGCATTCAAATTTCTTTAGGTGGAAAATAATATGTCCTTCCAAATGTATCCCAGAAGTACTCTAGATGTATATTAGAATTGTTTTGGAAACATCCCAAAACTACTCTGGAGACATTCAATAACTATTTTTCAAGTGTTGCAAAACTACGTTGGTAGCATTCCAGAGCAATTTTAAAATAATCTCGGAACTATTTCAAAAGAATTCCAGAACTATTCTGGAAGCTTCCCAGAACTATTCAGGAATCGTTCCAAAACAATCTTGATTGTAACTAGAAATTAGAAGAAGAATTAGTATCTTCCATTTAATTCCAACTACCTTTGCTTATCTTCGACAGATACGCGTATTTCGTCTACAATGTGCAGACTTCTTCAGTGTACTCGTACTAATAACTCGACAGTCGAGTTATTAGTACGAGACACTGAAGAAGTCTGCACATTATAGAGACATACGCGTATCTGTCGAAGATAAGCAAAGGTAGTTGGAATTAAATGGAAGATACTAATTCTTCTTCTAATTTCTAGTTACAGGTATTCCACTAAACAGCTCAAACCCTCTAGGATTCAATCTTGATTGCTTCCAATAAATATTTTGGATGCATTTGATAAAAATACTGCAAGCATCTCAAAAGTACCAACTACAAAAACTGATTTGAAAGCATCCCGCAATTACTCTGGAAGCATCCCATAAAAAGCATTATATAAGTATCTTGGAAGCATCTCAAAATGCTTCCAGATGTATCCCAGAATTATTTTGGAAGTATCACAAAACTACCTTAGAAGCACTCAGTAGCTGCTAGTTATCGAAAACTAGAAGCTTCTCTGAGCTATGCTGACAATGTCTTGGAAAAAATTCGAAAGCATTCCAGAACTATTCTGAAAGCTTCCCAGAGTTATATAGGAATCATTTCAGAACAATCTTGGATGTATCCCACAAAAAATGTGCATGCTTCCCGTAAAAATCAAGACCAATCTCAAATTCATTAACTGGGATTGTCTCGGAAGCATCTCAAAACTACTTTGGAAGCAGTCTGGAAAAGTTTTGGAACTACTCTGGAACCTTCTCAGAATGATTATGGAAGCATGCCAGAACTGTTTTTAAAACGTATCAGAACAAATCATGAAGCGTCTCAAAACTACTCTAGAAATATCCCAAAACTTTTCCGGAAGCTTTCAAATTCATTTAGGAGGGAAAGAATGTTTGCTTCCACATGCATTCCATAATTATTCTAGATGCAACTTAGAATTATTTTGGAAGCATCGGGGGCATTATTAACTATTTTTAAAGTAATGCAGAATTTCTTTGGTAGCATTCCAGAGTGGGTTTGAAAGCATCTCAGAACTATTTTCAAGGAATCCAAGAACTAATTTGAAAGCTTCCCAGAACTATACAGGACTCATTCCGGAACAATTTTGGATGCATCCCAAAATTATTTTGTATGCATTCAATACAAATCCTGGAAGCAATTAAAAACTACTAATAACACAGAACTGCTTTGGAGGCATCATATAACTACTTTGGGAATTCAGTTTGTTTCCAGATGTATCTCAGAACTATTCTGAAAGCAACTTAGAATTATGTTGGAAGCATCCTTTGGGATGCAGCATAACTGCAAGCATACCAATACTACTTTAGATGCTTAGCAGATCTATTGAAGCGTGTCGGAATCATTTCGAAAGCATCTCTGATTTACTCTGCAACCTTCTCAGAACTGTTCAGGAATTGTTCCAAAACAATCTTGAAAGCATATAATAAATGTCCTGGATGTATTCGATCAATATCCTGGAATCATCTCAAAACTATCAACTGAACAGAATTGCTTCGGAAGCATCCCAAAACTACTCTGGAAGTAGTTCAAAAAAGTTGTGGAAGTATTTCACAACTACTCTGGAATGATTCTAGTAGCACTCTATTTAGAACTATAGTGCTATCAAAACATTTAAAAAAAAAACAATCTTGAAACATCCCAAAACTACCGTAGAAGTATCCTAAAACTATTCCGAAAAAAATACTAGAATAATGCTTGAAGCATCCCATAACAATAACAGTGCTGACATAAAGGGAGTTCCGATCAAAATTTGGCCAAACAGTAATGTGTGTGAGTTGATCAAAGTTGTTATTAATAAGTCAAATTCTTTTTCTTTTTCAAGTTCAGTTAATACAGAATACAGGAGAAATATTCAGCTAAGCTTCCATTTTACCCAATGCGAATCGCCGGGTCTTTCATTTAACACCTGCCAAAAGATTTTGTACAGTCTCCTTGTCCACTTTATTCGCCGCAGAACGCCAGTTTGCCTTGAACTGTTTCTCGCTCACAACAGCTTTTTGAGTTTTCTTAAGGTTCCGCTTGACAATGGCCCAATATTGTTCGATTGGGCGGAGCTCTGGCGTGTTGGGAGGGTTAGGAGAGGGCAACTCTTATTGTCGTCGCTGTAGCCTTCGGCTTTCGTTTCCCTCCCTATCCGGCTTTCCTGGCTGTCGACAGACATTCACCGAACACTTTTGATACGTTGTTAACAGTTGATTTAGCCACATTCAACAATTTCTGCCAACTTGGCGTGAGAGTAGTTTGGATTCTGGAAAGTTGATTCCTCGTAGTGTCGGGAAGCTGTATGTAGTTGAATTCTTCATATATATATATATATATATATATATATATATATATATATATATATATATATATATATATATATATATATATATATATATATATATATATGACAACCAAGTGGATGATTAACTCATTAAATCATCCGGTTCGCTTCTTAGTATTTTGTTTTTTGGCACCCACCGACTGCCTGTCGATAGCCCAAATTTGAAAAACATCTGCATTGAGTGATCTCAAATTGTAACATTCCACCCCATACAGCTACAGTGCTGGCAATAATAATATACTCTCAATTTCGTTTCATAAAATTGCGCATAGCTTCGTTGTTTCAATAAATAGCTTCCCAACATTTTCTGTGGAAAAGGTAAAGTAAGAAATCTTCCCGTAGTGCAAACATTGTGCAAACAAAAACTGCCAGAAGGCACGAAATGCTTCTAACTTCACCAAATCCTTCAATCGCAATTTTAGGTGGATTAGAATAGATTGCTCTTTAGAACGTTCAATTTGCTTGATGCAGATATTTGTGCTAGTACAAAAACGAATGGTAGAACGTTTTTGTACCAATTGAAAGTATTGTTCCAAAGAAAAAGCAGTACCACATTTTGTGAAGGGACCAACAGCATCCTTACTGTTGGTTTAAATGGAATTAAATCAGCTGTAAAGCGTTACTGTTCAGCTTGCAGAGGAGCCAACGTCACACTTTGTGAGTGGCTACATTATCATTCTTGCTGTTGATTTTAGTGGGGCCTAATAGGCTCTCAGGAGTCATTTAACAAATACCTTGTTTTCCCAATGTAAAACCACCATCACATGTTGTGAGTGGCAGGAATAGCATGCTTACTGTGTTTTTTATTTCACTTAAAAAAAACTTTTTCAACAACAATTTCTTTAAGCATATTAGTTGAACGATTGCTAATGGAAAACTTCAAAAATTTAAATTAACACTTCGTTTGATCAAATTTTTTTTAAATAAAATTAAAAAACTTACACAATTTTTCAAACTATTACTAGTAAACGGCGGCAAATGCCTTTAAACTCTACTAGAAAAAGCTTGTCCTTTGACAGACAGGCCTATTTCATCTGTGACTTACAGACTTTTTCAGTGTCCAGTACACACGCATCGACTGAATAAGTTTGTTAGTCGCATATGAAATAGGCTTATTTGTCTAAGGATTAGATTTTTTTAGAGGAATTTAAAGGAATTTGCTCACGTAGTGATAATTTAAAAAAAAATGTTTCGGTTTTTATTTGCATTTTTAAGAAATGATCAAGTGAAGTGAAATGATGCTTACATATAAATATCTCAGTTAAATCTAATAAATTGAATGTCATATAAAAATACGGATTGACAGTTTCACTCACTATTGCCTTCTCTACCAAGATAAAAATCTACAAAAGAAACCTTCCACTTACTAACATTCCATCTCTTCCCTTCTCTTATTCACCCACAGGATTTGCAAATTGATACTTGGTCCCCAAGTAACACAACTTGTTTCGTAATGATCAAACATTCATCTTTAAAACATGATCTCTTGTATTTTTAGTACACATAACTTATTTTTGGTATATTATATGGTATATTATGTAACAGCACAATCAGTTTTTAGTTACAGCTTAAGGTCTAATAATCCGCTTTCAAGATGCTTTGAATAACATACTTTCAACATGATGATGTCTTATCTTGATAGTTTCTAGCATAATAATAACAAATAGGTTATAATCAAATAATTTCAAAGTAAAAACAATTGCAGAAATACATGAATATGACATGCTAGTTTGAAAAATGTCAAACGAACAGAAGTTAAAAAAGATTGTTAAGATTGTTATGATTGAGAAAATTATGTTTGTTTACTAGGAGAATATGCAAAACTCATAGTAAAAAAATGACAACCGTTTTTGGCCAAATCAATTATTAATTAAATATCACAAATCTAAAGATTGTTAATGCTGCGAACGCATAACAAAATATCATATGCGAGGTAGCTTTTATGGTGCCACTTTTGGTTTTACTCTTCCATAATTTATGCGCCGTTCTAAGGATTAAAAAAAAAACAATAGAAAATTATCTTATATTTTGCAAGTTTGCAGTATCTCTGTTGGAATCATCAAAATCGTCATGGTGGATTAGACACATGGTCTACACTGTCGATTCAAAGTATTTTTAAAACAATTTTTTTTTCTAGATTATCGAGCAATTTTCTTTCTTACTCAAAATGTATCATCTCAATCATCGACAAAAAAAACGCAGCTTTTGAAATTTTTAGTGATAATTGTAATCAAAGTTTCAACCGGCACAAATTGAGTCGAAAATACATCTTGAGAGCAGCCTAATAACATACTAACATGCAAATTATTTGAGTTAGTTATCATAACATCATAATAACCATATTAGAGCATCTTCTTAGTGAAATGTCATTTGGCCCAAGAAATTTGAGAGAAAGTGACTTTTCTTGTGGTCCGTTTCAATTAATCAACTGCTGATGGGGATTGTTATTGCATGCAATACTTTCGAAAAATATGTTGCTTTCGATATGAAACATTTAGAAAAAGTAATGGGAATTCATAAACATGTTCATCATATTCCTAGCAAACATAATTCTAAAATTCGATCTGTGCTTACGTCTGCTAGTTTGACACTTGCTGGATTGAAATGTTGTGTTCATGAGCTTCTGCTTCTGATTAACTATAATCTTATGGTTTTTGTGATGTTATAAATTACCTAGATAAGACATCGTCTTGTCTTGTGCAGACTTCTTCAGTGTCTCGTACTAATAACTCGACTGGACAGTCGAGTTATTAGTACGAGACACTGAAGAAGTCTGCACATTGTAGACGAAATACGCGTATCTGTCGGAGATAAGCAAAGGTAGTTGGAATTAAATGGAAGATACTATTTCTTCTTCTAATTTCTAGTTACAGGTATTCCACTAAACAGCTCAAACCCTCTAGGATTCAACGATTAATTGCTTTACGGATGTTCTATGATTCAATGGTTCAAAGCGGAAAAATATTTGAATATCGAATATTAATAAATCTTCCTATAAAATTCAACTGACAGGTTTATAGCTTCAAGAAATGGGTGTGATGTGTTTTAAAATAGATTTTTTATCGCAGTCATAAATATCCATTCTATAGAGCTGGAGCACTGAATCTGAATAGCAATCAATCCAACCGAGTACGTCTTGGCTCATCTTCAATATCTACCTTTATAGACCCATCCCACTATATTTGTCGATTAATTGCCATTTGTGCGAAAAAAGCGGACGTCTCCTATCACATTGACACCATTTCGGTTCTTGATTGTTAAGTTTTAATTACCTCTGACTCGACTCCAGAAATCTCCACCGGCTAGCCGCAACCTTTCCACTATTCTCGTTTCGATTAATCACCGATTAAGCCGCTATCGATTCCCCGGACTGAAAAAAACTGTTTTGGTTTGTTCCTCTACACTGCGCGATAATTCAGCCCCGCTTGGTCTGCTATTCTTTCCACTACACTTGACTGGATAGATACATTTCGTCGCGCTTCACTCAATTTCCAATTTCTATTCTTCGATTACGACACTAACAACAACAACAACATCAACAACAACGACGACGACGACGACGACGCCAGCGACGTTGTGTTTTAATTTACTTCCCGCTATGCTCCGTCATCCTTCCAATACCATCCTCATCAACAGCACAACAACATTCTCTTTCTTCCCACCACAACCGCACCACTATCGGACCTCTTCGGCCGGAACACTGTGCGCACTGTACCGTGAACGCCCCTCGTAGAGGTAGGCAGTTATTTCATGCTTCAAATCAAATTTGATTTCAGTTATCGGCCTACTGCGATCAGTTGCTGTTGAGAACCGAAAACGTCACAAATTCTTCTTCCTTCAAATCCTCGAAACGCAAATCTCGACGTCAACGCACGAGTTGAATAATAACCGCGAAAAACACCACTATGACCGTTTCAAACGAATCGAAAGAAGTTCTAAACCATACAGTTTGATGCTGACGACGACCTTCGCGACCGAATGCCGAGGACGAGATTCGATTTTCTTAATCCACCCGCTACAACGGTTTGAGACAGACTGAAGCTGCTGACTTTTGTGGATTTGTTGTGCCCTGTGCCTATGATGGGGTTCTGGGCGCGCGCGCGCGCGTTTCTGTTGGCTCGCTAGTCGCTGTCGCTAGATGCCATACACACGTTGTATAGATGCTGGACCGTAGAGCTGAGATATGTTCAAAGTCTTGAGACGATCTCCGATTAACGTGCGTGGATCTGAAACAAAACACCACCGCCGCCGTCAGAGCAGAGATTAGCAGTGAGCCCACCGACCAACCAACCGACCCGTGAGATTTGTTTTGGTTGCTGGCTGCGGTTCGATGAGATGAGAGAGGTTGTTGTTGTTGTTGATGATGATGATGGCAATGACGATGATGGTTATGCTGTGAGTTTGATGTGGAGGCAGCATGGCTACAATCGTGTTATGTTTGCAAACACGTTTGAGTTGTGCGATTACGAACGCCCAATGGGCGAAGCCTACTTGAAAGGTGGGCAGAGGTGGTCAAAAATTCTAATTTCTCGGCTGTCTTGCAACTAATTGAGCTGATTTTTTGAGTGTTCTTAGAGTCTAAGGTAACCTTGTTATCTACTAAAGCCTGTCCTCGCTAAATTTGGAACACAAATACAATTTACGCATAATTTTACAAAACCGATTGTTTATTTCACAAAAATAGAGTTATCTATATAAATAAAAATGAGTTGGGGTTTCCTTTGTCACGATTTAACTCGCGAGCGGAAGGACCGTTTAGCAAGATTTTTGCTTTGTTGGATTCGTCTTGGACAACGGAAGGTCCTTATGATGGTTTGAAACCCCTCCCTTCTCTGGAAAGGGAAGCTCCCATACAAGTGAAGCACAAATTTCTGCATAACTCGAGAACTGACCAAGCAAAGAAACCCAAATTTGGCATGCGGAAGTTTTTGAAGGCAAGCAATGTTTTTATGGTAGCCAGAGACCCCTCCCCGCTCTAGAAAGGGAGGCTCTCGTACAAATAAAACAGAAGTTTCTGCATATCTCAAGAACTAATCAAGCAAATGGCACAAAATTTGGCATGTGGAGCTTTCTGGAGGAGAAAAATGTTTTTATGGTGGTTTGAGACCCTTCCCTCTCCTAGAAGGGGTGCTGTCATACAAATGAAACTGTAATTTCTTCATAACTCTAGATCTAATAAAGCAAATGGAACCAAATTTGGCATGCGGGGATTTTAAAGGCAAGAAATGTTTCTACGATAGTTCGAGATCCCCCCTCTCTCTCTCTGTTAGATTGGGGGGTGGTGCTCCCATACAAATGAAACAAAAGCTTCTTCATAACTCGAGCTAATCAAGTAAATGGAGCCAAATTTGGCAGGTAGAGGTTTTTGAAGGCAAGGAATGTTTCTAAGGTAAATCGAGACCCCTCCGCCCTCTGTGAGAGGGGGGCTCTCATACAAATGAAACACAAATTTGTGCATAACTCGAGAACTACTCAAGCATATGGAACCCAATTTGGCATGTGGAGGTTTTTGGAGGAGATAAATGTTTCTATGGAAGTTTAAGACTCCTCCGCCATCTGGAAGGGGGCGGGAGAGGGGTTTCCATACAAATGAAACACAAATTTCTGAATAACTCGAGAACTTACCAGGTTAATGGAACCAAATTTGGCATGTGGAGGTTTTCGAAGGCAAGAAATATTTCTAAGTTGACTCGAGCCCCTCCCTTCTCTGAAAAGAGGGCTCATATACAGATGAAACACAAATTTCTGAATAACTCGAGAACTTATTAAGTTAATGGAACCAAATTTGGCATGTGGAGGTTTTTGAAGGCAAGAAATGTTTCTATTGTGGATTGAAACTCCTCCGCTCACTGGAAGATCTCTTATACAAATAAAACACGAATTTCAGCATAACTCGAGAACAAATCAAGCAAATGAAACCAAATTTGGCATGTGGAGGTTTTTGGAGGGTAGATTTCTATATACAAAAAAATGAATTTCTGTCTGTCTGTCTGCCTGTCAGACCCTTATAGACTCGGAAATTTCTGAACCGACCAACATGAAAATTTATATGAAGGGGTTTTTGGGGGTGGGGAAGGTTCTTATGATTGTTTGAGACCCCTACTCTCTCAGGAAGGGGCGCTCTCATACAAATATTCACACATTTCTTCATAACTCGAGAACTAATCAAGCAAATCGAATCAAATTTGACATGTGGGGGGTTTTGAAGGCAAGAATGTTTCTATTGTGGTTCAAGACCCCTCCCCTTTTTGAAAGAAACAGTTGATTAAGATGTTGATACTTCTTTCTGTAGAATTCTCGAACTTTCTGTGGTACACCTGTCATCAGGTTCCGATCGGTATCCTCAGATACGCCTGCGCCGACGATTCTCCATGTTCTCTTGAAATCATCGGTACCATCTGCTTTCTTGTTCGTTTCCAAGAGTTTTCGCTTAACTAGAGCCCAGTACTTCTCTATTGGGCGAAGCTATGGACAGTTTGGTGGATTGGCTGTTTTTGGCACGTATTTGACCTCTTGTACCTTATACCATTCCAGGTCGAATTTCGCATAGTGACAAGTAGGCATAGTGACAAGTGACGAAGTAGGCCTATCTGTCAAAAGATAAGCTTTCTCTAGTGGAATTTAAAGGAATTTGCTCGCGTTTACTAGTGATAATTTGAAAAAGTGTTTCAATGTTTTATTTTTTATTTAAAAAAAAGTGATCAAATGAAGTGTTAATTTTAAATTCTCCTAGTTTCCCAATCCCAATCAGACATTCTGTCTCGTTCACATCCTTATTGATAGTGCCGATAGAGAAGAAAATTTTAGATTTTCGTCCACAACTACATATGGCTAGCCAAATCAAATACTTCTTCGGGAATTTGGGCACCTTTTTAGTCCGGAAATGATCGGTAACGGCGTTCCTTTGCATTGCGGTATAAAAAACCAAACCCGGCAGCTGTTGAAAGTCTTCGAGTACTTATGTTTTGTCGTCCATTATGATACAAGAAAATGTTTGCTAGAAATAGGGGAAAAACACGACTTTTTACAGTGAAATTTTGCTTGTCATCACGGTTGGGCACCTTTTTTCACTTTGTATGCCTTCAGTCCTGGCCTCTGCTTCACTTTTTGTACGTATGAATTTGGCTTCCCAACTTTGCAAGCCACATTTCGCACAGAAAGATTGGGATTTTTGTTAATTATGGCTACCATCTTCTTGGCCATTTGTCGGGAGCATACAATTCGATTTTTTCCACTTCCAACCTTGGGAACTCCCATTTCATTTTTGCACATTTGACTGAATGTAAGGAGATTGAAAACATGTTGTACCACGAAATAAAGTGGAGAGTTTCAACTGTCAATAATTCAAAATGTACACTTTGTCCGAAATTTAACGTGGACAGGCTTTGATCACCGTAGAACTGATGTTATTTAATGATTAAACTTAAAAATTGAATCAAAGTAGCTTTCGCTTCATTTTGAAAAATGTTGTTTTATATTATTTGGTCCCATTTGCTTGATTAGTTCTCGTGTTATGCTAAAATTTGTTTTTCGTGTGCTTGGGAGCCTCTCTTTGCAGAGGTGGGAGGGGTCTCGAACCGCCATGAAAACATTTTTCGCCTTCAGAAACCTCCACATACCAAATTTGGTTCCATTTGTTTAATTTGATCTCGACTTATGCAGATATTACGAAACCTACCCCCTCCCCCCGCCTCTCTTCCAGAGGGCGAAGAAGTCTCAAATTTGACTCCATTTGCTTAATAAGTTCTCGAGTTATGCAGAAATTTGTGTTTCATTTGTTTGAGAGCCCCCCTTTTCTGAATGGTGAGGGGTCTCAAACAACCATGAGGGAACGTTATTAGTCGTCACGAAACTTGACTTTTTCCCCCCCTCCCTCTTGTCACGATTTCTTGTATGGACCTCCTTTGTTATTCTGTATGGATCGTCACGTTTGTCTGAAGCCCCCTCCCCTTACTGGTGACAAGTTAAACATCCCTAAGAACATGTCTTACATCTAAAAACTCTCACATGCTAAATTTGGTTTCCTTTGCTTGATTAGTTGTCAAGCTATGCAGAAATATTTCTATGATTTGTATGGGAGCCCCCTCTTTCAGAAAAGGGAGGAATCTTTAACTATCTTAAGAACCTTCCCTAGTCCCAAAAACTCCTCACCCCCTAGTCCCAAAAAATCGGTTCTGTAGTTTCCGATTCTATAAGGTTCAGACAGACAGACAGACAGACAGACAGACAGACAGACAGACAGACAGACAGACAGACAGACAGACAGACGGACAGTTCATTTTTATATATATTAGAGGTCCGTTTCCGCTTCAGCCAGTGGTATTTTCTAAACAGAAAAAAATCTCTACTGGTCTTCTGGCCAGTTAGCCAATTTCAAGCATAGAGATTGGATTATTCAATTGATAACCCACATTAGTTATTACAGTATGATTTTCAATCAATAATTTGTTCTCATATGACTATTGACCATGACTATAAGACAATCGAGTCTCCAAACACAACTATTGAATTTTGACGCTTATAACTTACTGTAATGGCCCAAACACAATGATTGCGGCAACGGCAAACGGCAAAGCCCGATCTGAGAATGCTTGCTCGTCAAAAAGAAAACAAGCTAGATCCAAGCCGATTCTAATTGACGTTTTCCGTTTCAAAATTGACGTTTTCCGTTCCGTTTCCATTATCATTAAGTTTGGGCGGTAACAGTAGGACCGTTTACCGAACTGCCAAAAATTTGAATTGGAAAAGGTCTAACGGGTGTTAACGGGTTATTCTGTCATTTTGTATTATTACATCATGTTACTAAAGACTGTACTCGGAAAAAAGAATACAAAAAGAAATGGTCGCCAAATATTCATTTTAAATCGGATTTTTTTTAAATGTCCACGAATAAGCTACCACATTATGATTAGGTTTCTATTTCATTTACACCTTTTGTAAGGTTTTGAGCAATAGTGGGGCTGACTTCTTTTGATACTTTTACCCACTGTTTCTTCTCAATCGGACGATGTTCCGGTGAATTCGGTGAGTTGAAGACTTTTGGTACAAAAACAACATTGTTATCTCTGTACCAGCCTAACACCGGCCTCGTGTAGTGGCAGGATGCCAAATCCGGTCAAAGTAGCGTCTCACCTCCGTAAGACTGTAGGAAGAGTAGCAGGCGCTTTTGGAGGCACTCGTCTCGCTAGATTTGCCATGCAAGATTGGAACAGAAAATGGGATATTATAACTTGTCTCGTACATGAAATTTTGATACGCGTTCTGAGCATTAATCATCTTCAGAATCACGATAGTTATAAAATTTGCAACTTGCAACAATATATAGTCATGCGTTGTGTATAGCAGGGTTTTATTCACTCTGTCACGATATGTTTCTGTGTTTCAACTTATCTGTCAACTATCAAAAAATTATGCTACAATCTTCAACCTACGATCAAAAATTTATGCTTACTGGCAACCATGGCAACAATTTTTTTAAATTATTCGTTAAATTTCCGTCAGCCGATGCCAGGAGGAAGACTCCACCACCTGGACCCTACATATCGCACTCATAAACACATGAGCCGGGACCAACGGTTTTACTTCCCTCCCGTGGCCAGATTTTTTCGCCTCAGAAAAATCACCGACATCGACTGAGATTAAACCCAGACCCACAGGGGTACAGAGTAGCAGTCACGCTTAACACTACACCAACGGCAACGACTGTCCATGGACCTTTTTTTTGCATAAACCAAAGCACATCAGTGCAAGCGAGAGGCAAACAAAACAGTGACGAAACAAACAATCGGATCGTGTAAGTGTTGCCAGAAATTAGTCTATCTTCCATGTGCTGAAGATTGTGTTTGAAGTGTGGCAGATTGTGTCGGACTGAGTTTTTGGGGGAGTCAACACATGATGGCCGAGTGACCTGTATAATGAGAATTTCAAACAAACTTATTTCAAAATTCAATCTCTATTTACATCTTGTGGTACGACATTTCTCAATGCGGTTCATGCGTTTCTGCTATTAAATCTACTTTGAATCAACATGACTATAGCCTATTTGTTATTGTAGTGGTAGGTATGGTTGGCCTTCACCCCAGGCTGTCTGGTATCAATTCCAGTCGACGCCGTTGGGATTTTCTGAGATGAAAAATCTCTGATCACGTCTTCCTTAGAAACGGAAGTAAAACCGTTGGTTCAGTTGGTTCGATATGTCCAGGTCCCTGGCGAGACGAACCAGGCCGAAATCATAAAAATACGAAGCAACAGCCAAAAACAACAACAATATTTGTTATTGTGGTGCTCTTAACTACCTAGATAAGACATCACCATATTAAAATCATGTTATTCACAGCATCTTCAAAATACATTATAAGTCCTATATCTGCATTCAAAAGCATCGCGTGTGGCCTAAACGATGTTTCAAAAACATCGATGTTTTACGCTGTCCTCAAAAAAGAGAATGTATGTGGCATTCTATGCCTCCCTCCCCCTCCCCTCTCTCTCTCTCTCTTTCTCTCTCTTTCTCTACTCTATAACATTATTGTAGCTTTTGTTCTGCTTTTACGTTGACATTTGTTTTCAAAGTGGCATCGAAACAAGAAGTTCTACATGGACGCATTGTATAGTTCCTAAAAACTTCTAAATTCGTCAGAAAGAGATGACGGTATATAATTAAAAAGGAAGGAATTAACCAATTTCTACTATTTGACGTGTTTTGTCGTGTTCTGTCAAGAGTGGCAGCGGAAGAGCAGGAATAAAGAAGGACTTTGATCGCTGCACAATGCATTAAATAACAAAGCTTCGATAAATTAACAAGCCGCAACAAAAATCTTTAACCTGTGGATCTGGAAAAATCCGGGGTTCCCGAATATTCCGATCAATAAATATCGTACGCAAAAAGCACGAAATTAATACACGATGAGATAAAATTACTGAAGCAAATGTCTCGTTTTAGAGGATGAAAGTGACTTCCTTCTCGGAATAACTCGCATTCCTGTGATGATCGATACTATTCTGATAACAGTTCTTCACTATACCCACACAGATAAAAAGAAACATTGAATTTGAAGAGAATGCTAGATTTGGCAAAAAATAATGGGATATTTCGTGTAAATTTGTTGTATGAAAGATTGCCAACATTGTGGTATGGCGCATGAAAGATTGCAAACAATTTCGTTGTTTACGCCTCCTTTGGCTTGGAATTTAAGGAGGATAAATTTTACGCTCTTGTTAAAAACATTTTTTTTGTGCAAAAACAGGTAAACATCGGTTTCGCTTGAAACTACCGGCAACTCTCTTTGTCGTCTCAGCGGCTTCCGGTTTTCGATTTCCCCCCGATCCAGACTTCCTGGCTGACGACAAACGTTCCCCAAACACTTTAATTACATTTGTAACGGTTGATTTGGCAACTTTTAGCGATTTTGCCAACTTTGCGTGCGAGTAGCTCGGATTTTCGCGATGCGCTAGCAAAATTTTGATACGCTGCTCTTCTTGCTTGGACGGCATTTTGACAACTGAAGAGTGAATTCCAAAATCAAAATAGGAGCAACATTCTACACACACACACACCTTCAAAATGAGGGGTGTTCAGGTTTTTTAAATGCAAAATTGAAAGAAATACGTCAAGTTGATATTGACCAAATTTTGACCGTATCGCCCTTTATATCATAATGTATTTTTGATTAATGTATTGATGATTTGATAACTATGTTATTTAGCGTCAATTGTATTACCTTTGAAATAGCAAGCCATGGCGTGTAGCCATCTTTAACGCCATCTTCAAATAAACTACATGAAACCGAAATAGCTACTGTTTTCGTTGCCTATAGCCTAGTATGCAACTGGCAATTTTGAAGCAATTTTTACCATTAATACCGAAGTAATTTGGAAATCTGCTCCATATATGTCAGTTTTCCTTGCGGAACAACCCTTATAAATAAATTTCGTTTGGTTATTTTTCCTAACGACCTTATCATCCAAACCATTAAAGAAATGGTTGGAGGATTTGTGATATCGTTCGTTTAAGGTTTTTTTTTATCAGGGAATCGAACGGAATATTATTCCACTAGAAAAAGTGACAGCCCCATTTAGATTACATGGGCAGGCGTTACAAACGTTACGAAGTCTACCCACCTTTTCAACTGCAAACAAGGTAGGTAATTCCGACAGTAAATGTATTTCTTGACCATTACTTGCCCTATCCTAATGCACATTACGTCCAAGCTGCATGCTAGCCTTATTGTAGAACTTTTTTCACACGCCTTACAAATGAAACGATTGCTAATTCAAAAAAGAGCTACCGACAATAGTTACACTCACTTGAGAAGTTTTGTGCTTTACAAAAACACCTTCAAGCTGTTCTGGATAAATCTGTCAATTGTAATAAAGAGAAAATCACGGAGCAAATAAATGTAAACAAACAAAAACATCAGACGTGTGCACGACGCTTCTAAAATATCCAAAAAATGCTAGACTCTGCTTACCTTGTTTAGAATAGAATTATCCCGCTATATGCTCTTTTTCTTTCCCTTTTGCCTATAATACACGAATAACTCTGAAGCCTCCTTGGACTCATTCGTTTAAAATGCGAATTCTTTGTACTTAGCTGAAATAAGTTTTGTTGAACACCCCTAAGCGCACGGCATGCTGCCACCCAGCAGCTATGCTGCTATGTTTTGAGCCTCAATCTCACTCTCAGTTGGTGGGTTGCGATAACGCAGCTGCTGAGCAACATCACAGCATCCACCGTGGGCCGTACGGAGTTGAGAAGCGAAGAGAAAAGAAACAAGCTAGAAGAGAGGGCTTATACTTTAATCTCTCGTAAAAAACAACAACTGCGGGACGAACGAGGGAAACACCAGACAAGACTCACCCATTGATTGGGAATCGACACTAACTGCTACGATGAAAAGAAGAGAAAATGAGCCGTGAAAAGAGTCTTTTGTGGATTCGGGATTGAAGGAACGATCAAGCTCAGGAACATAACAATCCTAAATTATTATGCAGTTCTCTTCGGGGTGGGTGGTGGACGCACGAGAAAGGTAAGCAAGATTGACCGATGGGATTTTCGGGAGCTTCAGTCCTCTCGGTCATCATATGGCGCGATTTGTTGTGTAAGTTGAGCGAGGAACCCCTTTTTTCGGTTCAAAAAATCGATCCCAGCTCGTACCGCATCATGATGAGTGTGGATCAAATTCCGGAATTTGCGGAATTTTCATCAACGCCAGCAATTCGAACACTCCGGGGGAAGCGGGGGGTTTGATTGATATCGATCGAGTTTCCAGCGATTGACATATTCCGCATGCCACGGCAATCAGATAAATGAATCGCAGCAGCAAAAACAACAAGCAAATATGCTGCTAAATGCTTCAAAAGTGACATCCATCGATCGATGGCGATATGGATGGGACGCTTAAACCTGCCCAAGTGTCAATACGCGTTATTGGCCGTGAACGGAACATCCGTGTCAGTGGCGTGTAAAACAACTTGTTGTCATTGTAAGGGGGTCGTCCATTCAGTACGTCTCCCACCAAGGCCACATTTTTATCTTCGTATGGATCATCACAGTTCCCAAACCTTCCTCCTTCAACCTAACAGCGTTACGTGCTTAATAGACCTTCCCTAAATATGTGGCCAGCTGCTGGCAGAGTGACGAGGCACTGATGCGAAGACCAAAAGAAACGTTATGTCATTTCAGTTTTCTGTCCCATACCGTTTGTGTATAGATGTAATTCAGCTGCATCTAGTACCTGGTTAGCTTACTTTTTTTTTCAATCGATGTCATCATCGTTATCATTGGTTTCTATCGATGGTTCTCTCTTTTTTTTCATTTCTCTTATGGATCTTCGTTGCATTTTCTAAACCATGTTCGCGGTACTTCCGATGAATGTTTCCAGTTTTTTGTCCGTTTCGGGATGCTTACTTTTCGAGCACTAGGGCAGATCAAGTTGGTATGACAGGTAATGGCAATTTGCTTTGCATTGGTCTTATGATACGGATTGAGGATGATTTCCCACTGCTTTTTTATAAATAACTAGGTTCATGGTTCAAACCACAAAGGATATTACAATAATTTATAGGGCATACCTGGAAAGAGAAGAAAGAAGAGTATTAGTCATTAATCATATGAGGCAAGACATTTATTTAATTTATTAAAAAAAACTATTTTTATAAACGTTGCTTGTGCAGAATGCTCGTTTTTGTTTTTGAAGAAATCTTCTAGTAGCTAGTCGGATGCAATCTAACCAAATAATCACATGTTGGAATGAATTCGTGAATATTGAAATCAGCGTCATAAAAGCTACTTGAAACTACACATATCAAAGATTATAACAAAATAAACAACATCAAAGGCGCCTGTCATCTCGTAAAATAGCGTATGCATTAAAAAATGGGCTAATTTTGAATGTCTATGTAAACATATTATAGACTGTTCCGAAAAAAATAAATAAACTTTCTTTCTCAAATGAAAAAAAAAAAACCATACTGTGATTTTTGATTATTTTATTCTCAAACATAGTAAAAAACAATGCATTCTTTCCATCTTCATTTCAATTTGCTTGATTTTTCGTAGGGTAGACGAGTTCTCTAACATTTCGCTTAACACTTTGGTCAATCTTTCTTAAATTTTTCAACACTATCCGCTGCACACATTAATTGTTATGTTATATATTCTCCGTGCGAGGCGTAACGATTATGATGTAGAAGGAGATGTTCGCTCATCACCATGAGGCACCGAGAGTGAACAACAATGTTTTTGGCTAGAATTAAAGATATGAAGAGAAAGTTTTGACCCAAAAAAGGAGAGAGTTCCTCTCCCATGTGCGCATCAGTAAACAGAGTGCACACAATAGATCGCTAGAATAACTATACAAGCCACAATGGTACATGAGCGTCTTCCAACCGGACATTTTTGCCTGTTGAAGTGGCGGACATAGTCCGTGCTTCGACCTACCCCGCAGTGGGATGTTAGGCAAAAATGTCGTTGGTTCGAGTACCACTGTACACACGCTCTTTTCGCTCAATTTTCATAAAACATCTATTAAATTTCCAAGCCTGCCGCACACTAGCGGAACTATCAAAACTTTCTCTTCATATCTTTAATTCTAGCCAAAAACATTGTTGTTCACTCTCGGTGCCTCATGGTGATGAGCGAACATCTCCTTCTACATCACTATCCGCTGGTTTCATGTGTTTTCTCAGCTTTCGATAGGTCGAATCTCTGGACAGTTTGGCGGACTCATCTCCTTTGGAACAAAGACGACATCGTTCCTTTTGTACCACTCTAGTGCATATTTAGAGTAATGGCGGACGGCAAGATCAGGTCAAAATATTGTAGGCTTATTATGCTGTTTGATCAAGGGTAGCACCCTGTTTTGCAGACACTACTTTACGTAGATTTGACTATTCATTGTGTCTGGCGTAATGAATGGACAAGGTATTTTTCCACATCCGCATATGGCCTACCACACCATTACCTTCTTGCCAAAAATGATCCAGGAACATCCTTTCTTTTAGAGGAGGTATAAAACTGTGATCCCGACAGAGTTTTATAATTGAGTTTTATGTAGGTTTCATTGTCCATATTAGCACAGCCCGATTTTTTGGTCAGCACTTTGTCGTACAGTCTTCGAGCCCTCAGTTTCATAGATTCATCCTGTTACGTGCTTCGTTTTGGCTGATTCTGCAGGCCCATTCATTCGTTGGTACGCATAACATTAGTCGCCGAAGTACACCGAAGTTTTCGCCACATCTCGGACTGATGCTGAAGGATAAGCCTTGAAATAGACCGTTACCTTTCTGTCGATTGTAGGAAAAGACCACGTATTTTCAATGGCAACATCAGTTTAATTTAGATGTAAACAAACGAACGCAGCCAAACGTTGAATACTGCATGCATTTTGAATTGACAGTTAATCGTAAGTGTATTTATAATTATCGGAACAGTCTATACAAAAAAAAAACAAATTAATGGAACATTTATATTTGGTTAGTGTAATTATAGTAGCTTCGTCCTTGTGTAGCTTATAAAAATTAAAGACTCGCTCATAAGCAGGTATAGATGCGTGTTTTGTATTTTTCAAACAAAAAAAAAGCTTTTGCTTATGCTGCTTGAGGGATTCTTCGGACCAGTACACGCAAAATAATCTGCACATAATTAATGGTAAAAATCCATAAGTAATTCTAATAGATTTGATTTACCACACACAAGCATGGGAAAAATCGGTTCACTTAGCGCTAATTTTCACTCACACGCAGAAACATTCAGAAGTGAGCGTTACCACGTTTAAATTATTCCGATTCTGTTCATTCAAATTCTGCTTTCATTCTATTCGTAGAAAACAGAATTGAGCAAAACTGGCAGCTGATCGTACCGCGAATGAATCGGACGGTAGCAGTGTGGACGTTTTCTCATTGCCTATTTTTTACCTGCTCAATCATTAACGATTGCATTCAGTTGGATTCAGCTGAGCGAGATTGATTGAATCACACTAATTTCTTCAAATCATACGTTAAACATCATTTAACATTTCAAATAATGATCTAACATGATGTTTAGCAATCTAATGCAACATAAAAAACACTAAGCGTCATTTTAAACCGTATCTCTGCTCTGATTCTTCCAGCTGATTGCATTTACTGAGTCAAAATATTCTCATTCGGTGTATTCAAATCGCTTGCGTTCAGTGGCAACGCATTCATTCAATATAACGTCTAGCTGATTTTTTTTTTCGCATGATTCTGTTTTGCTCGTTTATTCTTTCTACGATGTTCGTTTTCGAGAATTCGTGTAGAATCGTTTGATCGGAAACGTCACACTCGTTCAGTATTCTGTTAGCAACCGAGGGTTTCTATTTTAAATCGGTGGTGCTCATGTGAGTGAATGAGTTTTCCCATGCTTGGTGACATATATATTTGAGGTTCATCCCTGCCCTTCATTTCATAGAGGGGTATGGAATTCATGTATGAACAAGGTGCCAAATTAACGTTAAAAAGTGCCTGAACTAAATGGACAGCTTGAAGATCAATGATCATTGATCACTTGAACATGCGATGGGGGATCATTACCTTAGTATTCCCAAATGTAGCACGTAGTAAAATGTCTCTTGTCTTCTACAACTAAACGTGATGGAATTGAGTAAACGCGTAGTGTAGGGAAAGGTAGGGTAGGGAAAAGGCTTAATCAGGGGTAACTGTTTTAATCAGTTGTTAGGAGGTAGGACTGAAACTTTTGATGATACAGAGAAACAAAAGCGTTCATGAAAATGAAAACGGACCGTGAACTAGCTCAAGTTTTCATGATTTTTATCCATAAACGTGAACTACACACCAAATAATCTTAACTGATTTCAGCAATAGTTTTTGCTGGAAAGACATCAGCAAAACACTTGTTGCTGATATTCCAGCATTTCTTTAAACAAATAATTGAAAATCAGCTTCGATATTTACTGAATTTCCTTCAACATTCACGTTTATGCTGTTAACCAGCATTCTTTTTGACATTTTGTGGAATCCAGTATTATTTACCGATAATCAGCAAAGATTTTCTTACTGATTGTAAATCAGTAACTAATATTCATTGAAGACCAGTAAACTGTTTTGTTTGTCAATTTGATGGATTGCTGGTAGAAAAAAAGCTTCCGCGTTTCTTTGTTTTATAAATTGAGTTCTTTGTTTTAGAACCAACTTGATTTTACCAAAATGTTTCCATCAGCTAAAGAGGTCAATTACGATGGTTGGTTGGCATAGATACTCGTCGACGTTTAGTTTTCTGCCACCTCCGGAAAAGTGAATCATTCTATAGTGCTACGTGCTAGACGAAAGCTAGACAAGAAGTGAAAATTTTCAGTAAATAGGTTTTTTTTTAAGCGAAGCATCCCGTGTGTCGTCTCAGTCACTTGCGTGTGTCGTCACTAACATTTGCGTGAGAGTAAATGAAATAAGAAATACAAATTGCCAATCTAAAGATCAATGACAAAAACTAAAAGTTCGGTCGTGTACGGCTGTCTCATAACCTGCTAGTAGACGAGTTTGTGATCGTAGCAAGCGACATATTTTGGTTGATTGTTTTCGGCTTGCGGAAATTGACAATTGCTGCAAATCGTGGACTATTTCATTTCGACTTCGATGTGTTCACACGGAATCACACTCATACAATATTGTTGGATTGGATTGGATTGGATTAGAGAGACTTCCAGCCTGTGGCTAGTTCGTCTCTTAGATACACACATAGAATTATAACCCGATTCTCGGCTTTCTGAAACCGAGATCCGCACAGCCGACCTCTCGGTTTCGATCTAAGCTTTTTTGTGTTAACCGACAATCTCGGTTTGGGTCAAACTGAAAAATCAAATCAAAAACCATGCTTGGAATATCGGCATGAGCAAACTGGTACATCGGTTAAAATTCAAAATAAACAGAAATGAGGTGAACCGAGATTTCGATTAAATTGTAAGTAAACATTCCAAATTTTGAATTAAATTTACATCGAAATATTGAATATTTTTTGCCAATTTTTTTTTTTTTGGGAATTGCCAGGCAATACCCTGAAAAGATGGTGTTTGCGTCGAAAGAAGACGTGGAGCACAGCTGGAGCTAGATGGGCGGATCATGTAAACCCTAGACTTGAAAAGCAGGTGGGGAGGTGCGTAACCGAGGATGGAGAGCTATGAAGCAGGTGAATTGACGTAGAATTGTGGACGAAGTTTTATCAATGTAATTGTAATGCTTGTAATGCTAGAGAGCAAGGGACTGCCTCCTCCCTATTGTTAACAATTTTATTCTGTCAATCGAGGATTCTTATGCTGTGGGTGTGAATTTGCTTTTTGGAAGGAGATTCTCTTCCCCATATTCGCGTGTTTCGTGTAAGTGTCTCTGCTTACGGGCCCAACCAAACGATTTTGGCCTTTCATACAGGAGCATGATGATCACAAACAACAATCCTGATCAAATCGTTTGTCAGATTATTCCACTGCTATGGAAAGTTACCTTGCTACAATAGATGGTAGTATTTCATCATCATCATCATCATCAAATAGCTGCATTTAATTGTATGTAGGGTAGGAATCAGCTACCCCAAGACCTTATTCCAGCATCGGTAAACGTTAACTTAGAATGCCATTTTTGCAGTATGGTGCTTTCACCACTTGGGGCACCATACTGCAAAAAATGAGCGTTGTAGGTTAACATTTACCCCGTGCTTGGAATAGGGTCTTGGGGTGCTTGAGTCGTTTCCTACCCTATATGTTCATTATTTAGTATTTCATATTTAGGATGGGCAAGATCAGTGTGAATTTGAAAAGTGCATTGAACTTTTTGAATCCGAGCTACATTAGTGTTTGAGACTACTGCCTACACGAGTAACAATGTTGCATCCCCGATGATGATCCATTGCACAGTGGGAAAAAAAGTATATGAATCGCGACAGAATTCGATATTTCAGCTCCAAGTAGCACAAGGATAGTGAACAATAGCATTTTTTATATGAAAATTCTTGGAAAATCGAATGGAAGGTGTATCACTTGCAAAATTCAGTGGACGGAGATATTGGGCTTATTTTACCCCAATTCCCCCGTATTTTAGAATAAAACCCAGTAATCTATGCTTGGAGGAGTCTGCGATAGTCAAAGTAGGCCTATTATTATGTAGAATTTTTCTAGAAATTGAATGGAAGTTGTTGCAGCCACCGCACGTGTCGGGTAACAGAGATATTGTTGATTTTACCCCACTTCCCCCATTTTTCGAATATTGTTTACATAATAAAAAAATCAGGTCTTTTTTTACTTTATATCTTTACACCACATTCGTTCGTGAAAAGCAAACTGCGCATTTCATGGAAATGAAATCTAGACAGAAAGTTATCTCCCTTGAATGACATGATGACTGTGTGGCCGGGGATGTTGGGTTGAATTATCCCCAATGCGTCACCCCATTCCAGCAGAAGTTTCTGCCAGTCGACTCTTGCGGCGGCACGATACTTGAAAACAAACATCACAACTCACGTGAAGACTGCCTACACATACTCACTAGAGAAAAAGAACAAAGCCGAGGAGATATTTGGTTGGATCGGGTCTCAAATACGAGTGAAACGTTGTGAGATGGCGGAATGTGCGATCTTTCGCGATAAGAACTGATACGTTTCCTCACTCTGCGCTTTCATGAACTTTAGATTGAAGTTCATTCGCGAACTTCGGGCGCGATGTTCCTCGGTGATATATCGTTGCACTGAGTGAAGAGTGAACGTTTTTTGAAAATGATTACTCCAACACCGCAGCCACCGCACGGGTCGTGGTAACGGAGATATTGGCTTGATTTTGCCCCACTTCATTTCTCGAATATTGTTTATTAATCTATGATCGGAGGGGTCTGCGTAAGTCGTAAGCCTATTCGTATGTAGAATTTCAGGACTCGAATGAAAGTAGTTGCAGCCACCGCACGGGTCGGGTAACGAGATATTGCTGATTTTACCCCACTTCCCTATTTCTTGAACATTATACATTAATCTATGGTCGAGGGGTACTGCAGAATGACATAGACCTGAATCTTATGTAGAATTTCCCTAGCAGTCGAATGACGGCGGCTGAAGCCACGTATCCTGCGGATTACGGAGATGTGCGCGGGGGAATACTGTGCTACTGATCTCGAACGAGAAAAACAGTTCATGATTTCATTAATATGTTGTTTTTTCTTGTTATGAATATACACCATGAACAATAGTCATGATATCATGAACTTGTTTCCCGCCGCAATGAAATCATGAATAAATTGGGTCAAAACCATGAGCTGAATTCCTGATACTGAAAACTTTATTCATGAATTTGCCAAATCTACTTTATCGACTCTTGATGTAAACAAAAAATAGACCCACAGTTAGGATCCGAACCTTCTGTGGATGTGAAGAGCTGTAATAGTGGTAGAAGTACTTATTACACTATAGTTATTTTTGAAAAGAGTCTTCAGTAATGAAACTGATTACACAACTTTAGATTAGAAGCAAAACAAGACTTCCTAAGTTCATGACTCGGAATCTGTCATTTCAATAATGAAACCATGAATAAGAGTCATGAATTCATAAAATAAGACGAGAGTTCGTTTTTTGTTTTTCTATTCATGAAAACAGTAACGAATTTGTTTCCGTGTGATGCTGTGAATTCTACACCAACAGTATCAGCGCGAGTGATGCGCCCTTTTCAACAAGCCATCCTGTAGGAAGCTTAATAAGTATTGGGTTATTCGATTTGTTGGATCGTATCGTTGGTAGGAGATTCATAATTTCTCGTGGGTTTCGCATACCATTTTCGGAGACGGATGCTGTCCATGGGTCATATTAGACTATTTTGAGAAAGTAGTTAAGGTCCTGAATCCAAATCAACTAAAATATTCCAAATCGGATGAATATTTCCAAACCTTAAAAGTGTTTTTTGTTGTTGGACACACAACGGTTAAGTTGGCCCAAACTATATCTCACTACATCCTGTAGTTATGAAGAAATTCAACAATTTTTTTCGGTACTTGAATAAAATTTGAGTAAATACTTCAAACTTTCAATTTAAAATTTTATTTAAAAAAGAACTTGTGAAACAGCTTCGGAATATTTCCCTTTTCTGAGAAACTTAATTCAGATACATTTCCCGGGCTTCAAATATGTTCAACATCCATCTGAAAGATTTGTCAATCGTATTTTCGCATTATGGATTCTCCATCTTTCGTGCCTCTCAGGTTTCCATCACCTCGACTTACATATTTAGATGTTAGGACGCAGTCGTTGAATGGTCGTTTAAAACTGACCCACCATGGCCAGGAACCGAATTGAAGTGTAGAAAACGAAAATTAGCCTCCTCATCGTGCATCGCCAGACACAACACTACTGTGCGCCGCCTGTCAAAGGCATTTAAAAGTCGTCCATAGACCGATCAAAGTGTGCCTAGCAAAGAACAAGCCTCGAAAAGGGGGTGGAGTTTCCGAAATTAAAAGTTAATAAATAATTTGGTGTAGATTACATTCTTCGGCCTTTGGATACTCGGGTTGTGCGTGAAGCAGCGTGCGCGCCGGTTGCTTTGATCTCACGTGCTGCTCCCTGAAGGCGAAGCAGCAACGACGGAATTAATCTAGGCATCAGCGATGAGAACGAGAGGAAAATCGCTACACACATTTCAACACTCGTCACAGTAGCCACAGTTGCGTGGTTTTATTGAGTAAGCATGAAAAACATGTTGCTTGGTGGTGGTGTTGGTGGTGGGGACGCGCTGTGGAAGTCGCCTAAGGGGGCTTGAATCACTCAGTGTGGCGATGGCGAGCTTAGGGGGAGCATCAGTGGCTTTAAAAGGGGAAAAGGCAAGCTCACTTCATCCAGCTTGGATGAAAACTTCTTTTTTAAAGGTTATATGTATCACTTATTAGATTTTTATGAAGACACGAAAGAAACATGAAATAAGTTCAAGACGAAACCTCGATGTAACAGAAAATGGCCCTTTTCAAAATTTAGGCTAGAAATCTACCGCCGGCTGCAGAATCATGCTCGCTGTTCGACGGCGTAACAACGCCGGGAGGAGCGGGAGGATATTGATGGTGTGTAGATCGTAATCGAACTAGAACTGCTATTTAAGGATGATACAACTTTGTAGAGGTACTAATGCGTCTGTGTTTCTCGTTTTGGAATTGCCTGCTGCATTTCTGTCCGTTGGGGCAATCCTACCAGGTTGAAATAGAGTTGCTCTCGTGTCTTGTCGAACATCGTGTAACTGGAAGACTTAAATGGCGCAAATTAATTGCTGATAAATTAAGCGTGGCATAAATTATAGTTGCACCACCACTGTGGTCCTTCGTTCGATGTAGATTGATTTCTTGGGATTGGAATTTTTGCTTACTAAATTCCGTTCTTCTTGGCTGGAAACGGCCAGCTGAAGAGAATTTGATAATTTTCCACAATTCTCTTTACCGTCGCAGCCTCCAGCCATCGAACCGACGATCGTCGCTTGGAGTTCTTCCAACTTCTCCGAAACCCACGATGACGTGACACTGCTATTCAGCTGGGATTATCGTTTTATAGAATTTCACATCATCATCAGCAGCAGCATCACCACCGTCGTTATTATCGTTATTAAACGACGATGATCATCACATTTTTCGCGCGAATCCCTTCTCTCATTTTCCTCTTCGTTGGCTGATGTTGACTAAAAGTTTTGACTCCGGGAAGGCACTTTGGAAGAACATTTGCTCCGGGTTCTAATAGATTCTCACCCGTGGGTCGTCGTCGCTTCGGTCGCGGCAGCATAGTTCTTTCTCGACCCATCATCGTGTTTTCGGGTTAATTATTTTATAGCACATCCGCACCCCATCGATCGATGAGTCCGATTGGTCCATTGACTGAGGTCTCGAAAAGGTGTTCTAATGGGGCTTTGATAGACACCAAACTCGCGCTCAGCTCAGGTGCGCGGACACAAAAGTTCAGGATGGTTCGTCTCGGCCATTCCATAATATTATATTATCATCCAACGAGCCGAGTCAAGCCGCGCGCCGTTAGCCGATGGGCCATAGTGCTATCATTATGCTTCGGTTCGGTGGCTCCCGGTTGGGGAATCCGCATGCTTGGCTGTGTTCTGGGATGCTTATCGACCACGGCTAATCTCGAAGTTAATGCCATTATTAGTTTGGCGAGGTAGAGATTGGCGGGTCTTCTTCTCGCCTTCTTGGGACGATCTAGGACTGACCCTTCAGGGCGTGCGTCTTTTCGATATGTTGCATGATCTAGCGTTTAGAGTCTAGGCCGCGTTTGGCTGCATGTAACAAAATTTATGTTAGTAACAAAAGGAGACTAGCAATGGACGGGTTTTCGACTGGCCCTTTGAAGTTTCTATGTGAATTAGCTATGGGACAACCAAACTTTTTGTTCTCATCCTCCAGTTATTCGACATAGCGACATATAGAACATATTTGCTATACTTACTAGAACTTAACTGTACTTTACGAAAATCTTTCCATCAACAATTTTACTGAAAACCACTTTTTCATTTACCAAGTTACAGTTGAATTCACTTTTTTAAGCCATTCTGACGTTCCTGGTCAGAATTGTCAACAAACCAATCCTATCAGGCGTTTCAAAAAATCTGACTGAAAATGAATCGTTTGCAAAAAGTCGTGGTACACTGAAAATGTAATTTTCGTAATTTAGCTTCCGCTCGTTTCGTAAACATGGATTTTGTACATAGAACAAGTGTCTCGAATATTTTATGGAACATTCATATTGCTTTCTAACTGGTGAAATGCTATCATTAAACCTTTGTTCTCTCCTAATATCATGGCCCAGTGAGATCAACCATGATTCAGTAACAGCTTTTTCCAAAAATACTGGATCGGAATGCCATGCCAAAAGCATTTAAAAAACGCAGGATAATTCTAGACAAAATAGTCAAAAGGTCCGAAAGTAACATCTGTAAACAATGACCTCTTGCGTATTTTTCTGGGATCTGCTTGCTCCCACAACCAAAATAGCACCAGCAACAGATAGAAGGAGTTATTACCTTCCCATCGGTAGTAGATATAGATGTAAGCAACCTGGCATTTCAGGAAATTTACGTTTTAAGTCATTGTTTACAATTGTTCCTTTCGACCTTTTGACGATTTTGTCTAGAATTCCACGTGGCACTATGGTCCTAATGGACAAATTTCGCGACAAAAACTCGAAAACTCGAAAACCATTAACTTTAGACAGATGATGTCTTGGGAAGACATGCGTGGTGGTTTGCACTTTTTTTCAATTAGATTTCGAGTCGAGAAAGTAGATCTGTCATGCAGATCATGCAACCGCCAGAGAGACGCTTCCATTTTAATTTTACTGACAAAATATTCGCAGCCCTTTTCTATTGTTTTCATACAATGCACGAATGTTCTTTGACCAAAGTTCACGCTCCATACAAAATTTCACAAAAATGTATAAATTCCAAATCAGATTTTCAAAATTTTGTCTACGTGGTTTATGAACAGGCCTGTTTGGACAAAGTCAACTCTGATCACAAGTTTTGCGACTGTGCAAAGATAGTAGGTAGTGGTGAAGTAAGTTCAACACGAGGCTCAAGGAGAGGCGGTAGAGCTCTACGACCCCACATATGTGTCACAGGTAATGGAACGTTGAACAGGGACAGGGATCCCGTAAGTCACCGTAGAGCTGTGTATTGCGGCATCGCGTCCAGCTTTATGGGATGCAAAGCCAAACCGTAATATACACCCCATTACAAAGCAGAATTAAAGTGCGTAAACGGTGCCACCATAGTTTTAATAAGGTCTGTATCCGGCAATCATCCGGATACCTCAAAACATGAATAAAACATAAATTTCCGCATTATATTTCCGTCGATAGTTGTTTATTTCAGATTCATGGGATGTGTTTTAACACCTCGTGAAGACAAAACATAGTTATTCGGTATTTGGCATAACATTATTCGAACTCCGCACTAGGGCTTGTACAGACTCTTCAGAAAATCGTAGAAGCCGTCTTTGTCCAAAATTTGCTGGAAGTGTTTGATGTCTTTGATTCCTTGCTTCTTTCAGAAAGCTTCCGCTTCATCAGAGCCCAATATCTCTCGATTGGTCGTAGCTCTGGGCAATTTGGCGGGTTTGAGGTGTTTGGTACAATGTTCACTTGATTTGCATTGGTACCACTCTATCATAGTTTTAAGCATAGTGGCATGATGCCAAATCGGGCCAGAACAAAGGTTTTTCTTTGTGACTTTTGATGAACGGGTAGCAATCGCTTCTGCAGACACTCTTTCTGATAGATCTCCATGTTGATTGTGCCTGTAGTGACGAACGATCTACTCTTTTGCCAACACAATGCGTATTTTTTGGGAAATTTCGATGCCTTCTTCGTTCTGAAATGCTCAGCTGTAGCATTCTCTGGCCATAGCAGAATAAAAAGCCAGCCCTGGAAGCTGCTTGTCTCCAGGACATAAGTTTCATCGTCCATAACAACGCATGGAAACTGCGTCAATATTCGCAGTACAAACGTAGAGCCCGTGATTTTGCTGCCAAGTTCTGTTTGTCGTTGTGATTTGGATAACTGTTTTTACTTTGTACGACTTAAGTCCCAAACGTTGTTTTGATTTTTGGACAAAACCAGGCGACATCCCTATTTGACGAGCCACCGTTCGAATCGGAGAGATTTGGGGTTTTCGTTAATATTCTTTTCAACCTTCGGTCCATGACAGGACCAGCGCGTTCAATATTTTTGTCACTTCTCGGTATCAGCTAAAGTTTACTAGCTTTTTGTTTACTCATAATGCATGAAGGAAGCATTTAGCAATATTTAGTCAAGGCT
>JASCZW010010018.1:0-39007 GCA_034211315.2 Aedes japonicus | reverse complement strand
GAGGGTCCGTGAGAATTGCAGCATAAGTTATAATTTACTTCAGAAGGTCTCAATGCCTTCGCTGTTTTATGTTTTTGTTTTCTGGAAAAAAGAGCCGAAATTTAATATTTTTGTTGCAATTAGCTCTCAGCAAGTCGAATGGCGGGAAGTTTTCAGACTTCCCTTACTCTTCCACGATAGTTGCCAAGAAGCCACCGAAGACGATAAAGATAACATCAACAAATGTGACTCCGGCATATTGATTGATTGACTCGCTGAGTTAGAATCTTTGGATTGTACACAATCATTCAATTCTAGACATAATCGTCAAAAGGTCGAAAGCAACAATTGTAAACAATGACTTAAAACGTATATTTCCTGGAATGCCAAGTAGCTAACATCTATATCCACTACCAACGGGAAGGTTATAACTCCCTGTATCTGTTTCTGGTGCTATTTTGTTTGTGAGAGCAAACAGATCCCAGGAAAGTACGCTAGAAGTCATTGTTTACATATGATACTTTACACCTTTTGACTATTTTGTCTAGAATTGTAAGCGATGAAGATTCTTAAAATAAACTTCCGCTCAGTGCAAGTCGATCCCATATTACATACCAAAAAGCCGAGCGAAACGCGTAAAATTTGCAATGTACGGATTCCTATTTTCAATTTTATTTGAGTCACTTTCGAGTTATCATTCTCACATGAAAAACTTAATTTTGGAGAAATCGGAAATGGGACCGAATTGCGATGAACATGATTCATCCTAAGTTCACAAATTTCTCTCCGTATGTCAATGGAAGAATCTAGTTGACTGGTTTTTTTTCCCCTATCGTCGTTTGAAGCAAGCGATCGAGTGTTGCTTTGGAAACGAGATAAACAAACACTCGTTTTCATACCATGGTTCTTCAGCATTGTGTTTGTGCAGGCTGACAAATTGTTATTTTGTTTGTTGATCGCTCCATATTTTGATGGTTCCTCCAATATAGAGTTCCGGTGCCTCAACTGTAGCTGAATTTTTATTGGTTCATATCAGGTATGTAATTATCAGAAAAATCTTACACAAACAATCGCCGAAAAAAGCCCTAACTAAACAAATCTCAAAACGAACGATGCAAACAAAAAACCTGTCCTGGTAGAAATTCAAGCTTCAAGACACAGGATGAAAATGGTGCAATTCGATTGCAATGTTCAGGAACATTTCAACGTAAACATAAACATTGTCCCGATATTGTTTGCGTTGCAGTAGAAGATTGAATTTTTTCTCGAAGAAAAGCATTTTTTTGTTCATTTCTTCCTTACCTTCTAGGCTTGTAACGCGTGTTATAGTAAGTGCTTTGCTCTCGCTGTATTCTAGAATCTATCTTAATTTTAAACTTGTGATGCCAAAAATTGAATCCACTCTGTCTGTCTGTCTGACCATTATAGACTCGGAAACTACTGATTCGATCGACGTGAAAATTTGTATGTAGGGGTTTTTGGGGCCAGAAAAGGTGGTTTGAGCTCCCCCTTCCTTCTGAGGGGGGGAGGTTAGGGGGCTCCCATACAAATGAGACCCCCTTCCTGTGGAAGGGGAAGGGCTGTCATACAAATGAAACAGTAATTGAACGGATCACCGTAAAAATTTGTATGCAGGGGTTTTTTTTGGGCCGGAAAAGGTTGGTTTAAAGACCCCTCCATCTTCTGGAAGGGAGGACTCCCATACAATCGAAACACAAATTTCTGCAATACTAAACAAATCAAGCAAATGGAACCAAACATGGCGTGTGAGGTTTTTAGGCAGCTCATTTTTTTCTTCTCTGGAATGGCGGAAGGCTGCTCTTATACAGATGAAACAGATTAGATTAGATGAGATGCCTTTTTAAAGAGACAAAGATGAACCAGAAATTGAACCGATAAGCGTGAAAATTTGTATGTAGCATTTTTTAGGGCCGTGGAAGGTTCTTATGATGGTTCGAAACCCCTCCTCTGGAACGGGGAGCTCCCATACAAATGTAACACAAATTTTGGCACAACTCGAGAACTAAAGGGTGTCCACAGTTAAATTGTATCACTTTAAGCTGGTCGTTAAAAACAAGTCTCTTAACCGATTGTCATGAAATATTCAAGGAATAAAAAACAATGTATAATCTTGGTTTAGGTATTTTTATTTCACTGTATTTCTTTACCAAATCCAACAGCCTGAACTTTCTTCTTAATACCACGCATCAAATTTTGTACAGATTAGAATATCAATAACAACCGTCGCGTGTGATAGTGGATGCTGTGTCATACCTAAACATCATCTGTGTGTAGAATAGAACTAAAATCCAGTGCAAATGGATTTCGAAAATGAACCGATTGGTACACTTTGCTGATCGTTGCTGATTATACGGGTTAGCGCTTTCCATTTTACTGATTTATTTGTCGTTTTTCCTAAGAGGAACGATAATAAGTTGTCGAAAAATGCAATTGACAATATTCAATTTAGAGTTTCTTGTAGGGCTTTCCGGGCTTTCTTTCGATGCTCTGATTGTTGTCTAATAGTGCCAAGATGTTATAGATGCCGGAACAGGCGTATCGGCGTCCACAAAGTTCCACACGATGTTCGTTTTTGACGCGGCGAGGTGCCGTTCTTTGAACACGCACACTAATGAAGGGAGTTGCTTCACTATTTTTGGCATCACGGTTAGAGTTCGACTGATAGAGCTGTCAAATTTTGTCTGCTGATTCATGGGTTACTATGATTGGTGCTGCGTGGGTAGTTTTGTCAGTGCGGGTGAAGGTAAACCCATGAAAAATGGGATTGACAAGACGATATATGTAGATCATCCATCTGTCTTAGATATGTCGATTTGTCAATCCCAGTTAAATTAACTCATTTATGAGTGACTCCACTTTTGGCAAAAATGTGTCAAAAACTACTCAAAATTGTGTAAAATTGCTTGTTCGGTTTCTCAGAGTGACTATCGCGTTTAGGACTTCATGAAGACAATAAGCTTTCCGATTTGATGGTTTAGTTGAAAGTCGGCTGGTTCGATCATGCGGAGAGTCTTAACTGGTCAACAAAAACTGACCTTGGTGAACTCGGGAATAATTCGTTGAAGACATTGCATGTCACCATGAAGCGGAACCGCTTGTTGTTATGTTTCTTCACGGAATAATCTCCGCGAAGACACTCCTCGATCGCTCACCTGGCCACGTCCATGCAACCGTTGGTGATAATGAGGATTTAAAGGGTTTATTCGAGAAAAATGGCACACACATATATACTCATCAAAATTAAACTGATTATCGGATTTTCTTGAAATTTTCAGGGAATGAAGAACTACTAATGAGTTTGGATTTACAACATTTGTTTTATTCGATTTCGTCTCCCATCCCGAATGCCCGCACCTTCCTTTTCACTCCACCCATCAAATTTTGTACAACCGATTTTCCCAGTGTTTTTGTTGTTTTTACCCAAATTTTCTTCAATTCTAGCTCTGTTTTTATAGTTTTGGGATGTTTGCGAAGTTCCGTTTTCATAATTTTCCAGAATTTTTCAATTGGACGAAGTTCCGGTGAATTTGGTGGGTTCATATCCTTTGGCACAAAATTGACTCCGTTGGCTCGGTACCACTCCAATACGTTTCGAGCGTAGTGGCAGGATGCTAGATCAGGCCAAAACAGAGTTGATCCTTTGTGCTTCTTAATGAATGGCAAGAGACGCTTATTAAGGCACTCTTCCGTGTAAATCGCATCGTTTATTGTTCCGGAAGTGATGAAGGGAGCACTTATTTCACCACATCCGCAAATCGCCTGCCAGATTAGAAACTTCTTTGCAAATTTCGATAGTTTCTTCTTTCGAAAATCCTCCGGAACATCGAACTTCGACTTGGCAACGAAATATTCTTGCCCAGGAAGTTGACGGAAGTCGGCCTTGACGTATGTTTCGTCATCCATCACGATGCAACCGGATTTGGTGAGCAGCTTCGTGTAAAGTTTCCGGGCGCGGGTTTTCGCAGTGATGTTTTGTTTTTCATTCCGGTTTGGGGCTTTTTGCACTTTGTAAACATGTAACCCAGCACGCTTCATGGTTTTCTGCACAAAACCGACTGACACCTTAGACTTTTTAGCGACATCTCGAATTGACATGTTTGGACGGTTCTTGAATTGTTGTACGACTTTCCTGGCCATTTTACTGTCCATTGGACCACTTTTACGACCACTCCCTTCCTTCCTTTGGACACTCAGACGCTCCTTGAAGGTTCTTATAACACGAGACACAGTTGTATTTGCAATTCCCAGCCTTTTAGCAATCCACCGGTGGGACGCCCCTGGATTTTGATTGTGAGTGCACAACATTTTCTCACGGACAATTTCTTGTTTCAACGACATGACTGGAACTACTGAATGTATAACTATGAAACTTGGCAGATGTAAATAATACACTATGGATAAGATCTACTCAAATTTTTAGGTTTTTAACTCATACGATTCAAAAGTTACAGAAGATTTTCTGTGTGCCATTTTTATCGAATACACCCTTTAGTATCTACCTTAAGAAAACGCAGGGAACCCCTGTAGCCTTCATCGAAGGAAAGGGGAAATGAATAGTCAGGGAGGATAGTTAATTAGAATGCTCTGCTTGGTGTAGAGCTCAAACATTTATTTAAACGTGGTCGTAGGGAGCATCTAGTTTAAGAAGGTTAAGTGATGCTCCATTTCAATTCAAACGATCGAGGCTAAAGCATCAATCTTAGTATTAGAGCCAAGTAGCGTATGGTTATAGCGTCATAACTCGCTGTCTGAAAATGTGGTATTCCTTTGAATTGAATTTGTTCAACAGGGTGACATAACGGAAAGAGCACCCGAAATCGTAGACAGCCGCCGAAATGTAACGTAAGAAGTAGCGAGCATCTTTTGAAGGGTGTCGACAATCACGTTCCAACAAATGTCTGTGGGTTCAAGGTAGCCCCTGAGGTGAAATACCAGCTTCGAAATAAATTCCATTGCATTAATTTATTCCTCTGAATTTATTCCAATGCAATATCGTTCCAACACAGTGCGTGTGTGTATGTGTGTGAGTTAGAGAGAGAGAGAGAGAGAGAGAGAGAGAGAGAGAGAGAGAGAGAGAGAGAGAGATAGAGAGAGAGCTCTACTGCAGATCCAGCAACCCATTTCAGAATGTCTGGAGAGTCACGCCCTGTCCGAGGATATTTTCACATACAATAAACCCCGCATGTAAATATTACCGATATCATTTGGATAAGGGTACTGCAACACACTTCCACATTTGGAAATGTTCAATTTCCAAACCAGGCACGTATTTGATATTCTTTGAAAATAAGGATATGTTAGGTTATATGTTATATAGTTATAGTCCGATACATCTCACCCATGGCCTTCCTTAATTACACTCGCTTGTTCATTCGTAAACATAGAAATTCTCGACGTTGATTCGTAATTCATTTCATGCACTCGCGACAAAATAAGCCCGGTTGATATTCACGCAGGTGAGCGTATCTGTAATTATATGGTTGTCTTTGTTTGCTGCTTCTGACAAGGGAATTGCCGTTTTCTACATGCACTGGTTTTCTTTTTTTCACTTCACGCTCTGCCAATAATCAAATCCCCGCTATGAGGCCACTCTATGTCGAACTTTAAAACTGCTAATAATCATCGATTCCCTCGCGAAAAAGCAGACAAACACTCAAACTTAATAATTTATGTCCGGATGTCACAATACAACCACTAATAAACAAAACTAAGCGGATTCTTCTGAGCTCTTCTTCCTGGGTGCGAGGCGAAGCACGAAAAAACAAAAACAAAAAAACTGGAAAATACTACCGAAACTCTCACATTTCGGGAGGCATTCGATTGTATTCACTACGTTTTTCCCAAATCACGCGGATATTTTATGATTTCACTGTTAGTTAAAGTTAAATTACGAATTATTGTTTGATTTTTTTTCGCGAAAACGACGCAGCAAAAACAAAACACGTCAGTTTCGAAGCACGGATTGCTGCGATCCCCGAATACTGAACAAAGTTTTTATTTTCCCAAAAACCAACGGAGCAAAAAAAAAGCATCAGCAAAAGCGCGGCTTGCTGCGGTCATCCGGAGATTCCCAAGCAGGATACACAGAAAAAAATATACGATGAAGATGTTCAAAATGTTGAGCAAATTGATAATGCCGACCAAGATTCTCTGGTTTATTCGATATACCGGGCAAGATTTGCATGAAACTCAAAGTAATTTACTTCACATTTGGTTTTGATGCCAAGATAAACATGAATGGAAGTGATACTTAGAAAAGTCGTTTTTAAACAATTATTTCATGTAGGATATCGGCTTGTTTTGGGTCTTGTATTCTGTTACCTAAATATGTAAAGTAACATCAACATACAATATTACTGCCAACTGTATGAAAAAAACCACATCAAGACATCTTCCACCCCATCGAACAAGATAATCAACGTCACCTTGCGAGATAAACCCCATCATTACACCTCATTACGGTAGCCATCTTTATGACGCCACTGACAACCTCACTGTGCTGTTGCTCCAGGCTCCTGGCCTGACACCATATCAGCACTTTTACCGACATAAGCCCACTTGCCTCGCCCCGACCCGGATCAAAACTAACCGAAGCACTCCGAAGCACCCTGCCCGGGAAGCTGATTTTTCTTATTTTCACACTTCATTATGCATATATTTTATATTCAAGATGAACCCTTTCCTAAGTGAGCCTCATATCCCGGGGAAAATCCGAAGACGGTAGCGCAACACTCGCCCGAAAAGACATTCATTCCGCATCATCATGTGCGGTGCGGCACAGGGCGATAACGGCTCCCAGATAAGCGCCTTATATTTTCAAAAACTTTATAAACCATTAATTTTATATTTTTGAATGCTCATCTTCTGTGTGTGTGTGGGGCGTATGTGAGCTGGCAAGAAAACCTCATCATCGTCCTTGCGGTTTTGCTGCTAGGTGGTGTTTCTCCTTCACCCCCAGGAGGTCCCATAGATTATAGTTGCTCGGCGACGGACGAGGGAAGCAACAAACATTACCCGGCTCGCGAAAGGACGAAAATCAAGAAGACGACGACGACGACGACGACGACGATGACGCCTTTTGAAAGAAGACTTCTTATCTCATCTACACTTTCTTCGCCACCCAAGCCGAAATAGTCGTGTCGTTCGGCAAACACACGCTCCACACATCGGAGATATCTGCCGGGGATATGTGAGCACAGCCATGGCCGGGATGGCACGCGATGCAGAGTCCGATTTTCACAGCTTGTAGGCAGCCACCCACTTCCTCTCGGTATAAATTATGTTTACTTTCTATCGTCTTTATCTCGAGCAACTCTCGCTCGCCGGCACTGGTCCTATCGCTCGGCAGGATCGTCGTACGACGTCGAAAGGCTCACATAGACTCGCGTCGGGGCGTCTTTCATTTCCTGACTCAGCAAGTCTCCTCCGTTGTTTCCCGAGAAGTGGTCGGGGGTTGGGGATGCTAATCCTGGAGATTCCCACACCTAGCTCATTCACACGATTATAATAATTATGGAAGCGAGATAAGCAGTCGTGTTTCGAGTCTACGGACGAGAGAGTCTTGCATTTGTGGGTCTTCTTCGATGAGGAAGAGAATGTCCTGCTCAGCCAACGGTTCACAGACCGCAACATGCCGCCGGAGATGGCAAGGAAGCGATTATTTAAATTGCACAAATAATGCCAAAATCAAAATGCTCTCCAGCGATGATGGTGGCAGCAGGTTTTACACGTGATGCATGTTTATCCTTTTGTTCCTAGTTAGCAGGAGATTGGTAAACGATTCCACGAAGGCATTCAAATGAAATTAGAAAACAATATCAATGATTAAATGGCTAAATAATTGAGCCCACAAGGATATCTGTCTTTAGTTTGTGATTGCAATCAGTTTTGATAAAAGCAAGGATGATTCCAATCGTATCAAAAATCATTCGATGCACGCTCCTTTTTGATTCAATAAACGCACACAGTGAGAAGTTCTGCTTCACCTCTCAATCAGCAAACTGATGGGGAAAGGTACAGATTGAATGAACATAGCATGAACTTCGTTGCCTGACAATTTTAAGTGTGTTCATCACTGTTTGCTTGTACAATTGACTGATTCGTTCGTTGGCTTCTGTTGATGATTCATTTTCGTTTCCTGATTGAGTGCTAGTTCTCGATGCTTCCGATCGGATCAGTTGGTGATTATGGTGTGCCGCGTTTAAAACAAAAATGAATCGTAAGCCAAAAAGCACAGTGTAACGATTTTCTCGCATGTTATGCGCGTGTGTCTGCACAATTTAATACCCATTGGCCGGCAATGGTATTATGGAAGAAATCTGTTTACAACAATCCCTCAAGTGACCATTGGAAGCAGCTTTAATCCGAGAGCTAGAAAGTGATAGCTCTACTGCAGATCCAGCAACCCATTTCAGAATGTCTGGAGAGTCACGGCCATTCCGAGGTTACTTTCACATACAATAAGCCTCGCATGTAAACATTACCGATATCATTTGGATAAGGGCACTGCAACACACTTCCAGATTTGAAAATGTTAAATTTCCAAACCAGGCACGTATGTGGTATTATTTGAAAAAAAATTATTGTTATATAGCTGTAATCAGATTGATCTCACCCATGACTGCCTCCTTAGTGACACTATCTTGTTTATTTGTTAAAAAAAAATCTACTTTGGTTCGTTATAATTTCATGCACTCGCGATAAAATAAGCGCAAAAATTAGCGTTGCTAAACCACCCGTAAGAAATGCAACCTGCAAAACAAACCTCTGTACACGGAAACAAATCCATTTCTGTTTTTGTGAATAAAAACTCATGAAACGAACTTTTATTAACCTGAACTATTATTTTTCCTTAAATGCATGACTCTTGTTCATGGTTTCATTATTGAAACGGAAGATGCGAGTCATGAACTTCGGAAGCGTTGTTCTGCCATTAATTTAAAGTTGTGTAATCGCCTTCATTAATCGAGGATCTACTCAAGAACAACAATAGTGCAGTAAGTACATCCAACGAGTACTATGACAGTTCTCCACATCCAAACTAGGTTCGAATACTATCGGTGGTTTTTTTTTTTGCTTACATTTAGAGTCGAAAAAGCAGCTTTCCCAGACTCATGGATACTGTTGTGTCAGGAAATCAGCTCATGGTTTAAATTGGTTCATGATTTCATTGCGGCGGAAAAATAGTTCCTGATATCATAAGTTTGGTTCATGGTGTACACATTAACTCAAAAGCACAACATATTCAAGAAATCATGACCTGTTTTACTCATTTTGAAGAACACATTATTTCCCGTGCAAGCAGGGCTTCGGTCTTGGTGTGATTCATTCTATTAACGTCTCTTTAAACTGTACGTCTGCTGAAGACGTTTTAGTTCATTCGAGACGGCTCGGTCTTGGTGTGGTTTCGGTGAACTTGTATCTGGAAAAACAATTTCTCCAGACTCCTTTGTCATTGGATTGCGCGTAAGCGTATCTGATTACGGGCCTACAATAAGTTTTTGGCCCTTCATACAGGAATATTATGAAACATTTACTACAGTATAACCTTGATCAAATCATTTAACTACAACAGTCCAGTGCTATATGAAGTTGCCTTGCTACATTAGATGGTAGTTAACGTGATCATGCTTGGTCTGCACTCCATATTTTTCATTTCGAATTTTACCTATTTCCTATATATAAGTGATTATTGTGAATATAATCTCTAGCTTCTAGGCGAGCTTTTAGAACGAGGTTTTCTCTAAGTTTAGGATTTCCCAGAAGTTCAGGCACATACTTCTGAGAAAAAATAAGAAGAAACTTTCCAGAAATACAGCGGGTATTTCCTGCTTAAAACTTTTCTAAAGTTCAGAAGAGGATTTCTCAATAGTTAAAGAAGAAATTCTTGAACTAAAAATAAGTTCAAGAAGAAAGAAGATAAATTAAAAAAAATTAAGAAGGTTTTCCAAGAAATTCTGGAATGCAAAATGCAAAAATTCTGAAAAGGTTCCTCTTGAACTTTTGTAAGTTTCTTTATAAATTTTTTGAAAAAGCCAAAGTTTTGGAGAAATTTTCTGCGCAGTTCAGGATGAGATTTATCAGAGGTTTAGAAAGTAACTAAGTTCAGGAAAAGAAACTTATCAAACGTTTCTGAAAGGTTGGGTGTGAATTTCAAAGAAGCCAAGAAATTCATGAAGAAACTTACCAAGAGTTCAGGAGGAACCTTTTCAGAATTTTTGCATTCTTTCATCTAAATTCAAAAGATAATCACTGACGAACCGAAGAAACGGTATATACGAAAATAACTTTTGTGATCATAATGATATTCATTGCTCATGACACTATATTAAAGTATGGTAAACATCATCTTCCCCACCGTTCATATCGTTCTATGGTCTGGGATACAACCATGTAGGAATTACAATTCCTTAGTCCTCTCATATCGTTTTGATTCGCGATTCTGAAAAAAATCCCTTTTAGGTACTAGAAGCAAAGAAAAAAGTTTAAATGCTTTACCAGAAGGCCAAAGAACTTTGAAATAAAATCGTTGAAGTGAGATAGATCAGCAACCTTTGAATGTTACATGTTTAAAGAAATAATGTTGTTAATTGCTTCAGAATAGTCGCGCATAAATTAGTTGGGGATAACTAGATGATAACTCCTCATCTGAATCCTCTTTGAAATTGAATATCGACACTTGTCCTCATATTAATTAGTAACTTCCTCGAAACAAACTTCACACAGCAACCTTAGAACAGTGTCCCAATGAGTGAAAAATATAAATACTTATTCTTCAACTGTCACTAATGGCAGCTAAATTGATGAAGGTTCTGATTTATTGTATGGTGTAATATTTCAATGACATTGAAAAAAATTGAACACTGAATTCAACTGTCGAGTTCAGTCGACTTCTGCAATGCGCAGCTTTGCTCGACTCGACAGAGGATTGGGCAAGTGTCGAGTCGAATTGGTCGATTCGACTTCTATAATTGACCCTTAAGTTTGAGAATAAAATAACCGAAAATCACAGTATGGTCCTTTTCTTATTTGAGGAAGAAAGTATACACACTTAGAAAATTTTGCAGTGTTCGGTAATTTTTTACCGAACTTTCAACAGCTGAACAGTTCGGTAATCCGATTTAACGGAATTCGGTAAAATTTGACAAGTTCCGGTAATTTTATTACCGGAATACTGTAAAATTTCACCGAAATCCGGTAAATTGGATTACCGAACGTTCAGCTGTTGAAAGTTCGGTAAAAAATTACCGAATACTGTAAAATATTTTAAGTGTGTATATTAGGGTGATGCAAAATTCGAAATATTTGCTCCCCTAAGCTTAATCGACGCCGATTTGGGTCCTGATAGTCCCCAAAAAGTTTTAACACATTTGGTTTTAATTTGGCTTTGCACACGCTATTCAAAGTTTGTATGGGAATTAGTATGAAGAATCTAAAACTTACATTTCCAGATCCGTAACATCTTCATATTATGTCCTTAAACCAAATCTTATATACATTCATATAGTGTAAGTTGTCAACTATCAAAATGCCGAAGATACCTGACATGTAAGTTTTATACAAAAATAGTTATTCAACAAATAAAATAATAAGAAATAAAAACATATAATATACATATAAAATATATAAATATAAAATATATAAAATATATATAATAATATAAATAAAATAAAATACATAAAATATATGAATATAATATATAAAAAACATATTAATAATAAGAAAACAAAAATAAGAATAAAACATCATACCTAAAGTGTGTATTTTATGTTTTATTGAATAACTATTTTTGTATAAAAGTTAAATGTCAGGTATCTTCGGCATTTTGATAGTTGGCAACTTACACTATATGAATGTATATAAGATTTGGTTTAAGGACATAATATGAAGATGTTACGGATCTGGAAATGTAAGTTTTAGATTCTTCATACTAATTCCCATACAAACTTTGAATAGCGTGTGCAAAGCCAAATTAAAACCAAATGTGTTAAAACTTTTTTGGGGACTATCAGGACCCAAATTGGCGTCGATTAAGCTTAGGGAGCAAAAATTTCAAATTTTGCATCAACCTAGTGTATATATATTTTTCGGAACAGTCTATACTTCGCATCCGAAAGCAAAAAGGTCAGACACATAATGGACTGGTATCGAGAAAACGGAGTTGAGTTTTTATAGAAGGCGATGAACCCTCCAAATCCTCCGCGAATAAGACCCATTGAAAAGTTGTGGGCTTTGATTAAAGCAAAACTTCGGAACAAAGGTGCAGGAGCCGCTGTTGCTGACAAATTCAAAAAGGATTGGGTAAATGTGAGCAGAAGCATCGATGGAACAATTGTTCAAAACCTAACGACGAACTAAGGTGAAACTGGAGGGAGTCAGTTTTCCATATGATTTATAGGTTAGGTTAATTATCACTTCACGATTTTTGAGACAAAAAATCACAAATAAACCAAAAGAAACAACGCTGAAATTGCTAACCAATGATGGTTTAGTGGAGCAAACAATTCTTAAAAATTTTATGCCGAAAGTCCCAATATATTTGAAATTTTTGCTCAGAAAACCCCGAAGTGATGGGACTTGATCCCATATGTCCTTAAGAAGAAAGTGCGTGACCTGGCGAAGCCAACGAATAACTGAATAAATATTACTGTTATTTGATGATTGCTCAACTAAGAAACATTAACTAGAAATTAGAAGAAAAATTCGTATTTTCCATTTAATTCTAACTCCTTTTGCTTATCTTGACAGATACGCGTATTTTGTCTACAATGTAACTCGACGTAACTAATAACTCGACTAGTACGAGACACTGAAAAAGTCTGCACATTGTAGACGAAATACGCGTTCTGTCAAAATAAGCAAAGGGAGTTGGAATTAAATGGAAAATACTAATTTTTCTTCTAATTTCTAGTTACAGGTATTCTACTAAACAGCTAAACCCCTCTAGGATTTTAAGAAATATTAGTTTTGTTATCATCTCTCGTCTCCGAACATTATCATCTGGCGATCCTTCTGGGTCGTATATTCCCGATGTCGTCTATACAAAGTCTGACCCAAGAAACGTGCATGTATTAGTGAAATGATGAAACTTGCAGTGATATTAGTGTCGCATGGTAATGTTTATGTATCGCATAAGATTTGTACAGTTGTACCTGTTCCGTCACATCAAATGTTGAAACAGTCCGAAAAGAAAGTTGGCTTTATTACGTCCTTCCTAGGACTTTAAGCCAGCCCTTAACTTGGTTTTCGACGTTAGTTGAGAGATTTCAAAGCCTGAATCATTTTTGCATTACCTAGGTTAATTGCCCGAATTGTTTGTTGCACAATCTAAAAGCTCGCTAAATGTAGCACACCTTTTAGAAAAGGCACGGACTGTGGAACAACTGGCAAGTTTTCAGTCTGTGCAACAATTGTCAATTTTCTTACCCGAAAAATTCCTAAAACTATTCATTTTAGCCGACAACTACCTAGTGATCCGTTCGCCTCGTCCCAGATAACCTTCAGCATGTTTTTTTTATAATTCATGATGCTTATGGGTCAGTTTAATTCAATGATAAACACAACAAACGTTATAAATTAATCATTTCCAGTAATTTCATACGCGTTCTAGAAATGTTAAAATTGTGTGACGTCATCACTTGCTTGCTCAGCGAGTTTTAGCACTGTTCTTTGAAAGGTTTCTTCTTCAACTTCGAGAAATCCTCATTCTGAAATATTCCCTTCCGAACTTCTGGAAAGTTTCAACTAAACTTTGGGAACGTTTTTTTTTTTCGGAATATCTGGGAAGTCCTCTTTTAAACTTCAGAGCAGGTCTCTTCTGAACTTCTGGAACGTATCGTCCTGAGCTCTGTGGGGGTTTGTTTCTCGATTTTTGAAAAATTATAGGTAGTGCACTCCCTGGTAAGGGCCTGTTCATAAACCACGTAGACTCATTTTTGAACATCTCAAACCCCCCCCCCCCTTCGTAGACTTTAGTCCATACAATTTTTGAATTTTTGTATGGAGCGTAGACTTTTAGCCAACCCCCCCCCCCCTTCTCCCCCCACAACAGTCTACGTGGTTTATGAATAGCCCTTAACGCCGAAACGTCGGAAAATAGAAACAGTATCTGATTCCAGTATTTAAAATACTCAAAATCAATGAAATAAACTCATCATTATTGCAGGTAGATACTTTTGAGAAAAACAGGAAAAACTTCCCAGAAATATAGAGGACTTTCTCTAAAATTCAAGATCAGACTTTCCCAAAATTCGAGAGGATTTTCCTGAAGTTCCAAAGAGGACTTCTCAAAAGTTCAAGAAAACATTTCCAACATATGTAAGGGAATATCCCTAAAAGTTTTGGAGAGGACTAAAGTTTTCGAGAAGTTTTCTTGGCAGCTCAGGATGTGATTGATCAGAAGTTTAGGAAGTAACTAAGTTTAGTAAAAAACATACCAAATGTTTAATGGAAGGTAAGATTGGGTTGTTAGATGTGAATTTCCAAGAGTACTGCCAAGAATTGTTAAGAAGTTTATTAGGAAAGTTGTCAGAACTTCCGGAGGAGACATCCTGGAATTTTAAGATAGAGCTTTGTAGAAGATCAGTTGAGAGCTTCCCTGAGATTTTAAAGATGATCGCTGACGAACAGCGTCCCAATAACGTTTTCTGAATAACAAAATCATTAGTGTTAATCACAAAACAAGAGTGAAAGATGTAAATACTAATTCTTCGACTGGCAGTACTGGCAGCGTAATTGATGAAGCTCCTGAGTTTTTGTGTAGTATAATATTTTAATGACATTTTGGAAAATTTGAACACTACAGTCAACCGTTAAGTTCGGTTGCCGACTAGATCAGATTCGGTCGGCTTCTGTGAAGTGTAATTTAGCTCGAATCGACAGTGACAAGTGTCGAGTCGAGTTGCTCAACTCGACTTCTATAATTGGCCTCATGAGTTATGTTAAAGGAAAAGTTAAGGAACTAACCTATCCTACAAAAAATCAAGCAAATTGAAATTAAAATGGAAGAAAACATTATTATTTACTATGTTTGAGTATAATATAATCTCATATCACAGTATGGTCTTTTTTATTTGAGAAAGAAAGTGTATTTATAGTTTTCGGAACAGTCTATACTTCGCATCCGAAAGCAGAAAGGTCAGACACTGTTTTGGCCTGATTTGACAATGTGCGCGTTCCACAATAGACTGGTATAGTGAAAACGTGAGTTGAGTTTGTAGAGAAGGCGATGATGCCTCCAAATTGTCCGCAAATAAGGCCCATTGAAAAGTTCTGGGCTTTAATGAAAGCAAAATTTTGGAAAAAAGGTACAGAAGCCGCTAAATCTAAAAAGGATTGGGTAAATTTGAGCAGATTTCGATGGAACAGTTGTCCAAAGCCTATTGAGGAACTAAGGTGTAACTGAAGGGAGTCCGTTTTCCATATGATTTATAGGTTAGGTTAATTATCACTTCATTTGAGACCAAAAATCAAAACCAAACCAAATAAACAACGCTGAAATAGCTAACCCTTTAATGCTCCAGTGGAGCAAATAATCCTTAAAAATTTCAAGCCAAAAGTCCAGTAGTATTTGAGATTTGTGCTCAGAAAACTTCGAAATAATATGGACTTGATCCCATATGCCCTTAAGAAGTAAGTGCGTGACCTGGCGAAGTGTTACTGTTATTTGATCATTGTCTACCTAAAAAATATTAGTTTTGTAATTTGTGCTCCGAAAAAGAAATACTAGCTCAAAAATAAAGTTTTTCTCTGTACCCATAATTAACGATACCGTCCTTACTCCAATAAATTCGTGGTCAAAATGGATCAGCAGCTGCTGACCAAGGCCACAAAAGTGTTGAGGAACATGCCAATATTCATCTTCTTCACGGCCTTGGTTAAAGTTCTGGCTTAATGCCGTATGGTCAACCGGCAGGGCGTCAAATCATTTTTGTAGTAGGCATAAAGGGTGTGTAGATCAAAATTTGGTCGACTTAAACTTGACGCATTTTCTTTCATCGTGCATTTAAAATTTTTGTGGTATGCTGCCTAAATTGTGGTATGCTGCCAACAACGTTCAAGTGGTGCTCAAGGAGAAGAGCCTTCCCAACACGCCAGAGCTCCGCCCAATCGAACAATATTGGGCCATCGCCAAGCGGAACCTTAAGAAGACTCAAAAAACTGTTGTGAGCGAGAAACAATTCAAGGCAAACTGGCGTTCTGCGGCGAACAAAGTGGACAAGGAGACTGATCAAAATCTTATGGCAGGTGTTAAACGAAGGGCCCGAAAATTCGCATTCGGTAAAAGAGACCGAATTAGGTTCGGATCACTTTTTCTAATGCAGGACTTATAGAAAAAAAGGTTCTCTTCAATTATTTTATTGTAAATTCATGCTAGAAATTAGTCATTTAGATTCGTTGGAATACCTCGGAACAAACCTGTTATTAACTTAGTTCTGAGAGACTGACTTAGACTGTGGAACAACATTATGTAACTGTATGAAAACACTACTTTATGAGACAATTTGATGTTCCAGCAAAAATTTAAGATGTGACAAATCATAACACGAAAAATTCGTCAAGCAAAAAAACCCACCATCTAGAATCCATCAACAACCAGTTGATTTATGCCCAGTTTTGACGAGGCAGGATCGTTTCAATATGAATCAAATAAAAAAAAAATCTATAAAACTTTATATTCTCCACCCACATCATGTGGGCGGATGGCATCGAATAAAGAAAAAAAAAAGTCAAAAGAAGATCTAGGCCGGCCGAAACGGAGAAACGGCCGAAGTCGGTCGTTAGATTAGATTTATTTATTCATCGGCCGGTGATAAACAAAATTCAATCAGAAAACTGTCATAAATATGAGGGATGGATGGAAAACAGCTTATGTGTGGGGCGGGTTTTCCGATTCAACCCAATAATAACAATAAAAAATAGGAAGAAGAAGAAACGAGGCAAAATCACAACTGAATGCGTCCGAAAAAGTCCGATAAGCGAGCGACTTCCGAAAAGTCCCTCCCAAGGCAGCGCGGTTGATCCTTCGGAAAATAAGATGGGCTGAGTGAGGAGGGGGGGGGGGGGGTGGTCTGTGTGGGTGGATTATGATAATATTCTAATGTGAGTGAGTGAAGACGAAGACGGAGCGGATTCGGAGCGCAAGGTGGAAAGGATTGAACGTGCCATTTTCCGCGGATCAACTCTTTCTTTACGCCCGAAATATGACGGATGAGCAGAGAATGAACTTGCATAAACTGTATGTCTGTTTGTGTATGTTTGTGTGTGTATATTTTTTTAAAACGATGCAACTCTGTTTGGACTGGAAAAAATACCTTTGAGGAAAAAAGAAACAAAAATCGGACAGAGGAGAGAGATAAGGGTAAAAGTTTCCTTTTCATGACCGTTATCTCTCGTCGTCAGTCTGCCGGTCTGCTGGTCTCGTCGTCGTCGTCTTCTTCTACTTCTTCGCCAACACACCACCAATCGTCGTCGGTTGGTGCTCTGGTTTTGTTGGGTTTGCCTCATGCTTCGGAAGAAGGTGAGGTTGGCGAAGTGTTGGCGTGCATCAGCGAGATAAAATAGCTCAGAACGCGTTTCAGACATGCAATAAATCATAAATTCAGCAATCTAGATAAAATAAATGCATAATAAATAGCGGCGAGTGTGTGTGTGTGTGTGTTTCCAGTTTGGTTGAAAGAAAGCTTGGAAGAAGATATTTTCCCGCCGGATGAAATGGCCATATCTTGTTGGGTTTGTTTGTTGATTGAACGACTTATCGTGGCAAGCAAACAACTCAAAGAGAATTAGAATGTGCTCATTGCGATGACGTCGGAAAACCAATATTTATAAACGAAAATCTACCGTGCAAAACCAACCTAAGAAAGTTTACTCTGACTAGAGAAGCAACGTCAAATCCGTCGGAAAACCGATGCACAGAAAGCACCTGTTTGTGTTCCACCTTCTCAAACTGAAAACTGAAAACTCTTGGCGTCAACTTTCGAAACAAGATGCATCAACTGACGCCAAGGACAATGACGACGACGACGACAAACACGCGTTTCTGTTGCTGTTGCTGCTCCACTGCCAGCAGATTAATCTAAATCCTTAACTGCTGTGCAAACGCACATCAAACATGGCTAGGTCCTGTGATGCTTTCCTGGCAACTAGATGATAACCGACGATGACGACGACGACGACGACGAAGACGTGGTTGCATCATAAAGCTGACGTTTTTTTCTCTCTCCAAACACATTTAGCTGCGGAAAAATCAATCACTGATTTTCCCCTCGGAATTTCTCGTAATTTTTTAATAGCTTTATCATCAACTTCCGCGGCAATTGTCACGTTCGTGTCGTAATCGAAGGTTCGGCGGAAGTATCTTAATGTGATTTCCCGCTCCTCGAATTCTGTCGTTAAACTGTGAATGTTGTAATCTCGGTTCGCTCCAATTTGAGGAACGCTGTTTGCGATTTCAAAGTTCTATAGGGCATTTCAGACGCGGAATTTTCAATTGTTGATAAAATATTAACTAAGAACAAGTAGTTGGTCCCGAGTTGAGGTTGAGATTAAGTGGTTAGATTTTGAAAAGGCTTCAACTCACCTTCAAGACAAGCCCTCCCCTTGGATATGTGATCTGGACGAGATGGGTAATAAGAACTAGACATCTATTAACCTATTAACGACTGAAGAAGTTACAAAATGCCCTCTAACATGTCTAGCATAAAAAGATGCAACGTCCTCCCAATTTTTTTAAAAGAATACTTCTCTCTCATAAGTCCACCCTCTCGTAGCTCAAATTTGCCACCTTGTCGACGGTGAGAGGGCTTATCTCATGCTCTAAACATGCATGTGCGACCAATAATTTGACCAGTAGTGAAAGTATCACATATTCTAGTCATTTTTTCACTGCCACGTCGTAGAACGTTTATATAAAGGCACTAACATCAGGTGTGATACTGGCGGGTTATGCCGCAATTCACTCTTAGACTTCTTACTTTCAATCTTAGGGAAACGACTAAAAGTACACTTTTCATTTTCGTGGCAACTTATGTTGTTGTTTATCCATTTGTTTTATGGATTGAATAACCAAAATACCTAGTTTGCTAATGGTATAATAAGTCAATGTAATTGCAATATCTTCGAAAAGGGTGAATGTTTTGATCGGGGTAATTATCTGACTGTTCGAAGTGATGCACGTAGTCACTGAAAAGTGTTTCTTACGACAGACGATGACAGGCAGGTATATTAGAGAATAGGACGCTGGAGGGCCCTCTTAGGAAAAACCATTTGAAGCAGTATAATAAACCTTTCCATGCGGTTTATTCCAGTACCAGTGTTTGGTGAGTCATATACAATATCATAGGGTTATTTTTTTCTAGTTACCTCCTTGTTTGCAAAGTTCAAAGAGTTCAAACACGGCAAATCAACCCGGCCGCTCTAATTTAAAGTTTGTGGGTGGTTGTAATGCGAGGCGATGAGATTGTATCCTTCATACCACTATAAATAAATAGAAAGGAACAACAAATAAAAAAGTAAACCCACTAGATGGAAGGTAGACCCGTTCTTTTCAAAGTTTCAAATTAGTTCTTATTCGAAATATTTTATATTCGCGATAGCAACTAGATCCCAAGCTGTAGAGTAGGCTGTAATGTAGGGTTTAGCAAGTATTTTCCTTTTTTCTCTCTGATGGTTAGTTTGGAATGACTCAAACTTTTTAGTCAGAGAAACGAAGAAGTCGTTATGAGAATATCACCAATAATCTCACATAAACCCTGCATACTACTAATACTAAAATTATTCTCTTTTAATTTATATTTTACTCACTCTCTGCATGCGGTTTTACAACCATCATGACCGTGAGCGGTTGTGAGATTCAAGTACTCTGTTGAATAGAAATCCTGCACGCGACTTAGGTATCACCGTGAGGCAACGAGTGTTCATTCGGGTTTCAAGAGTTGAATACTGTCAGGTAAATTCATCAAATCAGGAGTATCATGGAAGCCGTAAGCCGTATGTAATGGAAAGGAAGATGGTATGTATGTGAAGATGGTATCTGTAGTCAGGATACTCTGAATCTGGATCCATCTGACAACTAAGGTAAATTAGGCATAAAACAACCTGACTGACTGACCCTTATAACACACTTTGAAATGGAAGCTCATTACATACAAATTCAAACGTTTGGAAGTATTATTGAAGATACCATGCTGTAAGTGGCCAATATAGACACACCATTGCAATTAGCCTAGAAATATCATTCGCTGTATGAATAATAGATTTATGTATACTCTTGTTGCAGTACTTCTTGGGTTGGACTTCAGTACTACAAGCTGTCAACATAGACTACACCAAAGGCCTTAATGTCGTCTCTACGAATTATTGTTGGTAATTTACATGTATTTTGAAAATCTAGTTGCTACTCTTTACGGTCTGGAGATGACTTCATTTTAGGTATTAATTAGAGCTTCCATTTTACGACTGTATTACAAAACATCATCGCGGGAAAATTGAAACTGAAATTTTGAAAAATACTCCACGGTCAATACTAAATACTTCAATTAGTGCTCAAGCGGCCAACATAGGCTAGTGCTTCTAAGGTATTGGTCGTAGTAGAGGTGACGTTGGGAAATGGTCTAGTCTTGACAACCAAGCTGGCACGCAGCTCCAGCTAGATACTCTCAAAAAATTAAATGATATCACAAAATCAGTTGCGGTTGATCCTTTCCATGGTCAATTAATTTTAATTCAATCATTCGTGGCGGTAAATTTCAATAAAGTAGCTAAACTTAGGTGTGCCATTGCGAGTTTTGCGGAATACTGATGTCGACCACCTGAATTATCTTCGATGATGGAGACTCTGAAGATGATGGAACCCGAGACTCTTGGAGCAAATACTGAAACTATAAGTATTCCTTCCATTGGCGTAACTGATAGCTCACAGTGCTGGTAGTTCATTCCGAAATTTAGGACCCCAACCAGGGATAAGGTGCGACTCAAATCTCTTTGAGTGCAGCACGCGCTGCTACGAGACAGCACATTAAATTTCAAAGAGACGTGAAAGTGCAGTCTGTACTCCCTTGCACCCTTGTTGTGCCGTGCGCTCAAAGCCACACATCTCATTTCGAATTTGCTCTCGTCTCTTTGGGCATTAACGATTGCACTCTCCTTTGTCGTCTCTGTGCAAACACAAGTGCAAAAAAACAGACACGTTTGGGAATAAGGATTTTATAAAATTTTCCCTCTATGAACCCATACAATGCCTTTTTGTTACTAGCATCAAAAAATTTCATTTTGCAACCATTTACCAAAGCATAAGCCAAAGCACAGAGTAAAGCACAGAGTAAAGCACATAGTAGAGCACTGTGCATTACTCTTTATCTCTGAAAGAGAAGTGCATGTGCGGCTATTTGTCTCTCGTGCTGCTACGAAATCTCTCACACGTTCGTTTTGTGCGCTCTTCTGAAACAGGAGACACACACTTGAAATTGGGAGAAATACTTGTCTATTTTGCACTACTCTGTGTTTTTCGCCAATCCCTGGTTGCATGCTAGAAAGAGAAGACCAGTTCTGCATGTTTTGATTACCCATATTTCAACTCTAAAAACTCGACTTTTGTGTTTAGTTATTCCAGAAGTTAAACTGGAATAAAATATTTAGGAGTATCTCTTACAGCATCCTTGGATAGGCGATCAACAAATAGACAACGATGCGAAAATGCATATAAGACAAGTAGAACTGTTCTAGATTTTTGTAAAAAATTTAACCCTTCCTGGGTAATAGGGAAGTTTATATATGAAACAGTGGTAGCTCCATCTATAGTATATAGAACAAAAGTGGCAGTTCTGACAAAAAAATATCGAGTAAATATGGCATATTACGAAAAGCTTATATTAAGAAGTATTTTTAATCATTGTAAGAAACCAGCAAATATTAAATTTAATGCAAAGACATTATTGGAAGCAAAAACAATAAATAGGAGACCAAGAGTAGGAAGAATAAGTTATTATGGTCACATTCTGAGAAGAGTAGAATTACATCCACTTAAATTAGCTTACAAATCAAAATTCAATATGAAAAAAGAAGGACGACCAAGCCTAACGTGGAAAGACTCGCTAAAACAAGATTTGAGTAGATATAGGGAAGTAAGCAGTGAAGAATGGAAAACGATTGGCAAAGAATAAGGAGAAACTAAAAAAAAGGCAGAAGAAATATACCAGGAACCAGAAAGCGAAATTCCGGACGGAAAAACGTCGGAAGGAGAAAAAGAAAAATCGTAAAAGTTCAAATATTGGAAAAGAAACATTAGGACTTAAAAAATTGGAGTTACGAGCCGAATAATTGTCACAAGAATAAAAGATATAATCTGATTTAGATAGGTTTGGTTTACTTTTTTTGGGATTTTATTATATTTATTAAAATATACACTATACAAGGTACAAAACACATGAAAAAATACATACATACATATAGAAAAAAATAGGCAAAAAAAATACTAAGTCTAATTACACAAAAACTTAATTAATATAATACTTTAGATGTTACCCTTAGGCTTAAGAAAAAAAACAATAATAAGAATAACCAGACCTAAACACATAAGATAATATTTAAATACTACAACTCTAGCAAGAACAAAAATTAAAGAAATAAAACCACATTAAGGATTGATATTAATAGGTTCATCAATGAGTAGAAATAAAGTAACCTCAGGTGAACGAGTACTTCACGAATTTTATTATTCTCATTTTGGGTTGAATGGGATAAACGAAATAAACTTAAGCAAATACTACAAGTATACATTTTTCTTAACTTTATTACAAAGCAGTACGACTTGCTGCACATCACGCCTCAAACCTATGATGAAAATGAGGAACGAACCAAGCAAAAATCTACAGCAATCAAAAAACATGTCATGCAAAGAAAGATACTAACAATCGAAAACAATTTAGTCAAAGGTACGCAACGAATGAATTAATAAAAATTGATTTTTAATATATTTTTCACAATTCAAATAGCTGAGATCTAAAAATTAAGTGCACTCAAAAAGACTAACTTTGCCATTACAATGTTATCCTTGGCCCTGACAGACAGTTACAATAATAAAGAATAACAAACAATCCTTACTTTCAGCCAAATTCTCTAACACAAGGTAAGCAATGAAATGACCACAACAAAATATACTAAATATAACATGACTTTAAATAACAAATAATGGAGGAAGGGAGAGACCACCAGAGCACCCAAGTGAAACGATTTGGATAGGGAGCATGGGATTGCCTCCTCCCTATTGTTAACATTTTTAGGAACGAGGGCTGGCTCTTCGACCCCATCTATTGGGTTTATTCTGTCAATCGAGGGCTCGATTCTAGTGCTGTGAGTGTGAACTTGCTTTTGGAAGGAGATTCTCTTCCCTGTATTCGCGGGTTTCGCGTAAGTGTCTCTGCTTACGGACCCACTCACACGTTTTTGCCCCTTCATACAGGAGCTTGAGGATCACAAACAACAATAGAATCCTGATCAAATCGTTTTACAGATTATTCCACTGCTATGGAAAGTTACCTTGCTACAATAGATGGTAGTATTACATCATCATCATCATCATCAGTTATTCCAAAAGTGAAACTGATTGAACGAAACTATCTCCGAAAACGTGTGTTCCGGATGCTTGGACTACAACGCTACTTCTAGGCTTTGCAGGTAATCAATCGCGACTGCACTCAACCAAACTACCTTAGGATAATCTTAGGTTGAGCCTTCTAAAACATGTAAGAACGCTCAATTTTCAGTTCCATTACGTAACTTATGAAATTTGGGTGAAATAGTATGAAATTTGTATTTTATTTCTATGAACAAAACTTTTAACTTAGTCCATCCATGAAATCTGTGATCAGATATGGAGATGAGCGAGTAATTGCGCTTTAACCTTAGCTAATTAGGGCTACACACTTAGAAAATTTCACTGTATTCGGTAATTTTTTACCGAACTTTCTTGAACAGCTGAACGTTCGGTAATTCAATTGACCAGATTTTTGTGAAATTTTACATTCCAATAAAAATATTTCCGGAACTTGTTAAATTTTATCGAAATCCGTTCAATTGGCTTACGGAACTGTTCAGCTGTTGAAAGTTCGGTAAAAAATTACCGAATACTGTAAAATTGTCTATGTGTGTAGGACTATAGTTAATGTTTAAGTCACAACGGTTTGGAGCAAAAAATGGAGCATCACTTAACCTTCTTAGACTAGATGCTCCCAGCGACTAAGCGATTTTAGAATAATTTACTGTTCTGTACACCAAACAGTACATTCTGTTTAACTATTCTCTCCGGCTATTCATTCCCATTTTTCTTTGATATCTATTGAAGGCAATGTGGGTTCTCAAAATCCTCCCTATCTCCAACGGTTGCATGGACTTGGACAGGTGAGCGATCGTGAAGAAACGTATCAGTAACTGGTTCCGTTTCATGGTGACATGCAATGTCTTCAGCGAATTATTCCTCATCGTAACTCCATCCACGAGGTGTGCAAACGTCAATGCTAGTGCTAATGTTAATTCTAATAGGGTAGGGAACGGCTTCAGCTTCCCGGGACTCTATTCCAAGAACTGGGTGAACGATAACTTACTAGGCTCATTTTTGGCAGCATGATGCTTTGTATAGTGAAGCATCATACTGCCAAAAATGAGCATTGTAGGTTAATGTTTACTCCGTGCTTTTAATAGTGTCCCGAGGAGCCATTCCCTACCCTATGCTAATTTTCCATTCTTATTAAATAACTTATTTATCGTTTTTTTTTATGTGTTTTCTCAAACATCAGTATTTCATTTTTCCTCTTCGGAACTATCATGTCTAATAACAATCTGCCAACTATTCATAAAAGCAAAGCGCTCAAAGAATCCAGGAGAATATTATTTTTGGATAGTAGTGTTGCCAAATATGCTAAATTTTTATTTAACAGGTAAAATAATTTTTGAAAAATATCCAATTAAGTTCTCACCATCAAAGTTTTCCACATCGACAACACTTAAAACTTCGGTGTATTCTTAGCCACTATGGAGCTTTAGTGTTTGGATGCGTATAAGTACCTGTTTATTGACAATAATACTTATTTTTGACATATATTTACAGAACTGTTATGCCTTATATCATCTGTCTGAAGCTTTCTGAAAGATTTTGTTTATTTTGATGTGGCGGTGTTGCCCAATATGATTTTATTTGATCGAAAAATAATAATTATATAAGAATAATATGATTAGAAAAGTGATCGTCAGACTAATTGATTCAGATAAATTGAAGTTTAGATTTTGGATTTCTCTCATTTATTTGGTTCTAATAAAAGTAAACACACTGTGTTTATTTTATGTCTTATTTTTATTATTGTTTCCAAGTTTCAGTTATGGAATAATCATAAAAACAAAGTTCGACGTAGAGAACTAAAAAATTAATTTGTACTGTCCGTGAGATCCAAGAAACCCATCAGCTATCCGTTTTTGGTCAAACTGTTCGTCGCCGTCTTGTAGCACAGGGGAGATAAACAAAGTTCCCAGGAAGCGCCCATTTATCAGCAAGGCAAACAAATCCAAACGGCTCAGGTTTGCTATTGGGCATGCTGATAAGCCCGTAGAGTTCTGGAAAACAGTGCTCTGGACGGACGAATCAAAATTCGAGTTGTTTAACCGAAAGCGGCGGGTTCGTGTTTGGTGCAGATCGGGAGAGGAGCTTCAGGAGCGCCATATCCAAGGCACGGTGAAGCATGGAGGAGGAAATGTGATGGTCTGTGAGTGTTTTTCGTGGAGTGGTGTGGGTAGCCTCGTGAAATCTTGCGAGAAAATCTGGAGGCTTCGCTGATCCAGACGGGTCTTGAAGAGAAGCTCGTATTTCAGCAGGACTGCGACCCGAAGCATGGTGCAAAGACCAAGTTTCTTCCGGTTCTGTCGGATCAAACCGTTGGAATGGCCTCCAAAAAGCCCGGACCTCAACCCCATTGAGAATTTATGGGCGATTTAAGATGCCTGGGTTGACAAAACTGGTGTTACCAATAAATTCAATTATTTTGAAGCCCTGAAGCGCGCCTGGGAAGAGCTTGATCCACAGCACCCACAGTAACATGGTTGAGAACATGTTGAAGCACCTGCAGCTGGTCCTGAAGGCGAAAGGAGGACACATAAATTATTAAAATGCTTTTCTTTTGCTTAAATTTATCTTTCTACAGGAGCCATAATGAAGTGGGCGCTGTTGTTTGTCACTGTTTTTTATCATCACGAATTGAGTTTTTTATCTTCAAGTCGAACTCTTTTTTTAAATTATTATTCCTTGAAAAGAATACAAAAATAAGATATAAAAAGGACTACAGTGTGTTTACTTTAATTAGAACCAAATAATTTAGAGAAATTTAAAAAATGATGAGGTGAGCACTTTATTTTGCCTATCAGTGTAGTTTCTTATTCCGCAATTTTGGGTTGCTTTGCCTACGAAAATGTTGTCCCAAAAGCAACTAACAACTCATTTCAGCATAATTTGCTTCGGTCATTAACACGCATTTCTGAACGATACTTTAAACACGTTTAGCTCGAAAACATGCAAATTCCAGCCAAATCAATCGAAATACATCAACCACCATTTAAGAAGTCATGTTTTTGAGATAAATGTGTTTAAAGTTTCGTTTAGAGATGCGTAGCAATGATCGAAGCAAATCATCTCTAAGTTAGTAACAAGATATCGAAAAAAAACAAAACATTTCTAAGTCCCCAGAAAATGCATAACAAAATATTTTCGGTTTTTTTTTTAATTTTCAGTGTGGGATTTGCTGTACCGCAATAACGACTCAGCATGTTATTAAGTGTTCAAAAGATAAAAACAAAGTCTGACAAACACAATAAAACTTGAATGTTTAAAATGACATAATACTCATTTGTCGCAAAATACAATTTCATGTTTTAAATTAAAAAAAAAATGGGTAAAAAATCAAATTTGGCAACATTGCCACCAATAACTTTTGGGACCCATGTGCACGGGAAGTTGCTCGAAAAAGTCCACAATGTATTCTTTAAGAAAATGAGTCAAACAAAAAATCTCTAGTACTTTTTCCAACAGACGTATCTGATTTTGTAAACAATGAGATTCAAACATGAAATATTTGAGATCCTAAGCACTTTCATGCAAACTAGGGCCACCAACACAAGTAATAACATTTCACTTACATGATGGTTATGCTAGTTTCCGTGAGGGTGCTGAGAGTTTTGAGAAATTTACGTCTGAATCTTATTTCCCCTCTTTGTTTACAAAATTAGATATGTCTGTTTGAAAAAGTACTCGAGAAATGTTGAATAAACTTCAAAATATTTATCCATCCATCTAGTTGAGGTATAGGTATAAACATTTTATCAATTCAATAAAAGTAATTTTCGTTTGAATGTGGGGAAAACCTAGTACATTTTCTGTATCACTTGATATCTTAATCTACTTCATGCCCTCTTCATCGTACAATCAACTGCTGCCAACAGTCTCTGTAGATGCCGGACATCATTCGCTTGCTATTCAACAAATTAGCCAAACTGCAACCAAACAGTCAAGTATTTTTCAAACCAATCGAATAACAATCGTTCCCATTGTAGGACAAACCTCACAGCGACAGAACAAAAAAAAAACATCCACTTCCTCGAACGCCGCACCAAGTCCAAGCATGTTTACCGAATTTTGTAAACATTAAAAGCTGACTCCACACGACCACGTGCGTTGCCTGGCATTTGACGGTCGTCGGCCGCCGCAACGATCGAAGCGAAGTCAAGTGTTCGTCGTTCATTCTCAATAGTAAACCACGGCACAATGCTTCAATAATTCCGTCACACCATGGAAAAATAATAAAAGAAAAACATGCTGACACTTGTTATGCATAGCGGGCCAGGCGTCACCCTGCATTGCATGAGACCCGAAACCAAGTTCCCGATTCGAATAAATATGCTAGCCATACATTCTATCGAGCCTACTTTGTGTGCGACGATTGAGGAGAAGAGGGGACTGATGCATTCCGGTGGCAAAATGAAGCGACAAAGCGCGCGAGGGCGACTTTACCCCAGTGGCGCGTTTGACATCGTCTTACTCCAATTATCGAAACCAGAGAAGGCTGGGGTGCTCCCGCGCAGGATAAATTCACTTTCGTTCTGTGAGGACTGAGTTAGTCCCAGTAGGCCAGTGGCGTCGATCGGATGGAGTTGTGTAGTTTGTTTTCGAATGTGTTTAGAATTTTAATTTTCCTAGTGGAGGGCTGCTGGCTCTGGATAGAAAAGGAGAAAAAGGTCGATTCGAAAGAGGAAAACAAAAAAGTGAAACGAGCATAGGAAAGGGACGAGAGTCGTTAAAATTTATTACACATCTACCAGGGAAAGGACCCCAGCTTCAGAGCGAAGCGCATAAAACTGTCGGTGGGAATTAGTTCTTAGTTTAGTTTGCCTTGAGACGTTGGATGGTGAGCATCTTTCGAAATGATACCATCATCTATGTTGGTGAGTAATCCCTCTATGGGAAAGTTGGCCCAGGAGTTGGCAGAGAGAAAAATTTGCAGAATATGCCTAGTTGAGTCGGATGAACTAATAGACGAAAACCAGTGGAGTATGATTCTGACGACCTGCTTTGCCATTTCAACGGTGATCGCTGAAAGACTTCCAAAGTTTGTATGTAAGGCGTGTTGTGAGTTTTTGGAAAAGTGCCGCGAGTTTAAACAGTTGTGTAAAAAGACTGAGTTGGTGTTGGTGTCCTACCCGTTGACCGGGAAATGGTCGGAGAAAATTGACGTTCCAAGTTGGTTACGACCCGTCCAAAAACGACAACTTCAGCAGGAAGGCGAAGAAACCGTTTCGGCCAAAAAATCCCGTACGACCAACGACGAAACGCCTACTGTTCTTCAGTGTGATCGAAACAAGTCACCGATCGGATCGATACGTGTTCGTACGAACGAAGCACTCACATTGCAATCACCCACGATATCATCTGAAATGCGAACTCAGTTCCCCGCCGATCAGCAAAACGTGAATTCAACTCCGGAATCTGTGATACAGTACTGCCAAACCGAACAGGTTCAGCACTCATATCTAACGATACAGCCATATTCTCAATACAAACCATCACCCGCATACCCAGCTACAAACCAAAAGACTACGAACTGTCCCCTGCTCCAACAGCAATTAATGCAAACTTCGGCCCTCCCAACTTCCATCAATTCCCTGGAATATCTCACCAACGCCTTAGCACAACACCACTACCCACAACAATCTCCGCAACACCAGCACAACGTCATCCAACAGTTGGCAACACTGCAACCCGCTCTACCACTACCCCCACCGCAACCATCATCGAAGAAATCCGTAGCATCCAAGAAACCCCCGAGAACTGCGCTCAACCAACCAATTCAGCCAACTACGCCCCTGCCCATCCCCACCACGGCGGTCCAATGCATGACGTGCGATTTCGTGTTTGCAAGCCACATTCACCTGATGCAGCACATGCGCAAACACCTTGGCAATGGCGAGTACCACTGCGGATGTGGCCAGCAGTTCTTCCAAATGAAAGCGTTCGTACATCACCTGAAGCAGCACCCGAACATTCTCTGGTGCGGGCTGTGCGGCGAGCAGTTCCAAACCGACTGGAAGCTCAGCGCCCACCTGGATCAGCACACGCAGATGGGGCTGTCGCAGGCCTGCGACTTCTGTTCGCTGTTATTCATCGATCACTCCAGCAGGCTGCGGCACGTTGGTCGGAAGCACTCGGACGAAGTGCGGCAGCTGATGAGCATGAACCCGAACCGGCAGGGACAGTAGGCGGGTGGGGTTTTTTTTTCTTTTGTTTTTTTTTTGAGTGGCAATAAACGAAACGAGCTTTAACTTCCTCCCCCTTTGAATAAGTTTTGATTTTTGATGACCGACCATTTTGGGATCTAATTTAAGCGGGATGGGATTTACCTTGAAATGGAGCTACCTTGAGCTGGAAGTGAATGGTTTTGAGTAGGTAGATATAAACAGAGATAATGACGGAGATATCTGGATGGGCTAGGTGAGTATGCCGCAGGATAAGAGCAAGGATCGAATAATTAAACGTATTGAGATTTACTCAAATTTAGGTTCAAGAAACGACTTTGAAATGAAGTAAATCCTCGGCGCGGATCATCCCATATTTTGAACGCAAACCAGTTTGATCTTCTTCTATTGAAAGCAGAGACCGAAATTTTTGCCTACTTGAGAAGAGAAACGTCCCTTTTCACCCGCTTGGACAAACAGGAGAGAATGTGAGAAGCGAGAGACTATTATTCGCTCACAGCAGTTTTCACGAGAAAAGCAACGGCGATTCATAATTTTCGGAGAGCATGAGTAGCTGATAAACCGTTTCTTTTTCAGTGAATCCTAGATGCCGATAATTAATTTTTCACTTACTTTTTGACACCTGAAAAGCACCAGTGTTCATGCTTGTTTCATTCTGACATTAGAATTTGACAATGATGGTCCATGGCGGTACCAGTGTGCACCGGCTTGGCCTTATTTTCGGTTTTTACTCGTCTACGATCTAGATAGCACGTTTTCAGTGAAAAATGTGACATGAGTGAATATTTTCGTTGAATTTTGGAGAGAGATATTTTCGCATATGCAAGAGAGAGGATAATGAATTATCGGCGAAAAAGGAGAGATGAAAATGTGAACGGTTCGCTACTCATCGACAATCTGATTGAGAGAGAGAATGGTTTTCACCGAGCTGAGTGAGAATTTCGATCTCTGATTGAAAGTGAGTATGAATGAAGACTATTTTCTTCTATGAAGGAGCTTTGTCAAAAAAGGTGTTTTTTTAACTTATTATAGGGACTCCAGATCAACCCTTCAACCTGTTCTACAAGATTGAGACATCAAAAGGACTCCGCTTAGTTAAGTTAATGTAATTATTTAATTTTTAAACCGTACGGCAAAAGTCAGGCATGGGAGAAAAACGAGGTAGGCTCTGCCAGCAAGAGGTTGGTTTTCTACGATCTGTCACATATTTTCTGTTTTTGCGAGTTTTCAATTTCGATTATAAAAGTATTGATAATAGTTGTTTCGAATATTATAGAAGTGATGTGAATATTATAGAAGTGATAAGTGACTGGCCCTGGTACATTGAACATGGAGTGGTTTATTGCCTGAGTATGAGGTGGAGGACGTGGAGAACTTCAATGTTTAAAACTTATTCTTGTATTCCATTGAAATAAACCACCCACACTTGTGAGTGGCCCCAACAGCATCCTTACTGTTGGCCTAAATCGATGTTTTTCACTTATTGTAGTTTTCTATTGCAATAATTCGCCCACGCTTGTGAGTGCCCCAACAGCATCCTTACTGTTGGTTTAAATCGGTCCTCAAATTCGATGTTTTAACATATTCTTGTACTCCACTGAAATTAACAAGCCACACTTGTGAATGGCCCCAACAGCATCCCTACTGTTGGTTTAAATCGGTGCCAAAAATTGAATAACTTTAATGTGCATTTCTGTAGAGAGAATAAATCGAGAACAACGTTAAATATCTTATTCGCTGCCGACGTCAGTTTTATTCTGCACAACGTTTACCAAAACGTATCTCGGTGCAAACCTAACCATTTTATCCAACATCCCAGTGATTTCTCGTGAGTGCTGAGATGTTCTCGACTTCCAATAAAGCGAGTATCACGTGAACATATTCCTACCCATTCCCTTGGTATTGCCTTGGTTTGGGATCACTAGTTTTTACACATTGATGATGTATGTTGGTCCCAAGCATCAACTGTTGGTTCTCTGTGTAATAACAGCTGATCTGGCAATAACAGAGTAGTAACCTCGGGCGGTCAATCATGCTCATGCTGATACTCATGCGTACGGGCAAATTCAGAAATGGTCCAGAACGTGTTCTGATGCGGCACGTATTCTAATGCGGCTTTCAGCCCAAGCAAAAGTGCATACCAAATTGGTAACAAATTCTAATAGCAGATTATCACTTTAAATAACTTGATGATATTACAATATAAACTTGTTTTATCATCACTGAGCTCATTCTGATAACAAATCTTATGAATTTAAAATTATGTCTTCAATATATTATAATATTCATATGCAAAACAACTGGTGAAAAGCACAGTCTCATGTCTTAAATATGCCGAAAATATTTATAGTTTTGCCTTTTTCTTGTAGCGTTTGCCAAAAATAGTCATTAAAAATAATAACAATAGATTACAAAACTAGCCAATGTTGATGAATAAATTTCAGACGCGATAACAGCTAAAACCAAAATGTTTTCTAAGATAAAATAAACTTGTTACTAACATGATATCAGATTGTTATTTCTTCTATTCAGTAAACAAAATTATTTTGATGAAGTTTGCGGAAGCAGATAATTTCTCATCTCCATGCGGAGCGCTAGGAGTGGACAGTAATTTATTGCTAGAACGAATAGACATGAAGACAAAGTGTATTGATAGTTCCGCTTAGGGCAACGGCAGGCTTTGAAATTGAAAGATACAAGTTTGAAAACGAGCGGAGGGCATTTGAACGGTAGTATCCGATCAGGCACATAACCCTTTGTCATACTACCCCATGCAGGATAGGCAAGGGGGAGGAAATCCACTTGACTGGTAAAAGGCTATGCAACTGATTGGGCTCTTATACTACCTATTGCTTTTTTCTGGTTCTAGCGATTGGTCCCTCTCCCAATACTACCTAACACGGGTGATATATTATCTCCCGCTGTTGGGTTTATTTTTAGCATGCACCCCTATTTCACACATTTGCTCTTCTCGTCATACTATTACTTATAGATCTCGGTTGAAACGACGGTAAGTGGTGCAAATACTGATCCCCACCAGTAATTATTTTTCCTAAATTTCAATGCAATACTCAAACTGATCGTCTACACGATTTTCCCAAATTTTTGACCAAAGATGTTCAGGAGAGACCGGCAAAACAACATTAATGACAATAGAAAATGTCTTAATATTTCTGTTCAAATCATATTACCGACATCTATCTTCGTGTTCGCTGAGAACGTTCATTGAAGCCATGAATACGCTTGGGAACTTGATAAGAAGGTTCCTGTCTGAGCAATTGCGGACACATTTATTTGATCTAGATAAAATGATTCTATAGGTTTTAACAGATGGGATCGCTGCACATTTGAATCGGCCGATATGGATTCTTGATCAATAGTGAATATTCTGATGCCTTTTGTTCGTTTCTTGTTTTGAAACAGTGCTGTGCAGATTTCTCATTATTTCATAAAAATTGATAGCTTGGTTCTTCATCGAAAAATATTCCAATCGATGTATATTTATTTTGTCATCAGAGTGACCATGTCTGCGTTAAGCCGAGAAGCTGAGATCACACTGTTTGCCGAAACGTCAAATATTTGGCAAATTTGGTAAAATATATTTGACCAACGTGTGATGGCCAAACATATTTGACCAAATAATGCTATGGCAAATGTTTGGTTTGTGGTTGTCCTTCCAATAGTTTGGCAATTTGTCAAATAGTGTTATACCCTTGTCAAATATATTTGCTCAAGTTTAGCAAATAATTTATTTGACACTTTGCAAATTTTTTAGTGGCCATGACATACCAAACATGAGAAAATTCATACACAGAAAAAATTAAGCAAATACATACACAGAAAAAAATCCGTTCCGAAAAAAAATCCGTTCATCCCAGGTTACCAATAAGCATTATCATATGCAGTAAATCCCTCACCCTAAATCTGCATTTCAGATGCTACAAGCTTTATATTAGCATTATATCAGCATCTTGAATGCTATCTGTTGTAAAGCTGTATTTCAAATGCTGTTTAAATGCTTGTAGCCAGCATTAATGATGCATTATCATAGCATTGCAGTAAAGCAATGGACGTCATAAAACCAAGATGATAATGAACCATCAATTCAAATCACTCCTGTCAGATATTGTTTCATGATTCAAATTGCTCAGCAATTATTTCATAGAGCTAAAGGTTATGAAAGATACTGGAAAAATTCATTGAATATTTTCTCAAGACTTTACAACGATCAGGAATTATTTTCAAGACCTTGTATGTATCATCCATTCAAGTCACGTATCTCTGATATTTTTAATGTAACCGGTTATGTTAGGTTATGTTGTTCAGAAATTATTTCAAAGACCTGCAGCATATCAATGATCTTGTGTTATATAAAAAAAAAAGAAAAGAAAAAGTTATAAGCTATTGAAATGAATCTTAAAACTCATATTTTTTTTCCAAAGTACTACTAAATGCATCACTTCAGTACATTTTCACTAGGAATTTAGAAATATACCCATGAATTAGTGCTAGATTCCGAAAAGTATAGCAAAAAAAGACCCAGAATTAAGGGGAAAACCCCGGAAAGTTTTGAAGTGGACATTCCAGAGCTTCGGAAACATAATTTCTAGAAGTTCAGGAAGAGACTTCCTTGAAAAAAAAAACTTCTCCGATGGTCAGGTCAGGATGGTCAGGAAACTTCTCAGAAATTTTGGGTGCAAGCAGTTCAAACATGAAGAACCTTCAAAAATTCAGGACCTGAATTTCAGGACAGAACTTCCCCAAACAATCAGGAGAGGACTTATCAGAGCTTCAGGAAGAAGTGTCGGAAGAGGACTTCTTTGAAGTTTGGAGCTTTTGGCATTTGAAGATTTTAAAGTTCTTCCCAGAAATTCAAGATTGAACTTCCCAGAAGATCAGAAAACTTTCAGGCGGGAAGTAGCCCAGATTTCAGACGGGAAGTATCCAGGAACCTATAATTTCTCAAAATATCAGAAAAAAAAATTCCTATGATGACGCGTCATAGAAGTTGAGGAGAGAACTTCTCTATACTTCGGGAAACAACTTACCAGAAGTTTCGGAAGAAACTTCTCAAAAGGTTAGTTGGAACATCCCAGAAGTGGTAGGCAGCTTTTCCAAAGCTCAGAGGAGATCATTTCAAAATTTCAGAATAAGGATTTCTCAAAATTCTTTAGAGAGAACAGAATGAAATTTTCAGGAGCATTGGGGGCGATGCCTTCTAATTTGAGCATGAATTTCCCAATGTCTCCGGAACAAACTTCTCTAAAGTTCTGGAGAAAACTTCCCAAAAGTTCAGAAGAGGACTTCTCAGAATTCCAAGAAGAAACTTCAAGAATAAATTTAAGGGAATTTTCCTAGAAATTTTCGAGGCGGCTTTCCCAAAGTTTCAATAAAATTTTCCTCGCAGTTCAGGACGGGACCTATCAGAAGTTTGGAAAGAATAAGCTCAGAAAAAACCTTCCCCGAATTTCCGGAAGAAACTTACCAGAGAGGGCATTACCTGTAGGATCAAGGAGGAATTTTTCGAAAAATTCAGTATAGAACTCCTCAGATGTTCACACGAAGACTTCTCAGAAGTTCCGAAGAGACCAAAAGTTTAGTTGGAACTACCCAGAAGTGCTAGCGAGCTTCCCTTAAGTTCCGAATCGAACATTTCAGCAGTGCAGAATGAGTACTTCTCGAAGTTCAGGTAGATACTTTATATAAAATCCGGAAGAAACTTTCCAGAAGTATAGGGGGAATTTTCTCGTTGTTCAAGCAGGAATTTATCAGAAATTCAGGAACAAACTTCCCCGTAGTTCAAGAGAATACTCTCCTGAAGTTCAGAAGAGAACATCTCGGAGAAGTTCAGGAAGAAACTCCTAACAAATTTAAGAAGATTTTCCAAGAAATTCTGAAGAGTACTTTCCCAAAGTTTTGCAGAAATTTTCCTCGTAGTTCAGGATGGGACTTATTAGAAGTTAAGAAAGTAACTATGTTCAGGAAAAACTTACCAAATGTTTCTGGAAGGCAAGGTTGGGTTTTTAAAAGTGAATTTCGAAGAAAATAAGGAGTGACTGCCAAGTAGTTCATGAGGAATTTTAACTGAAGTGCAGTAGGAAACTTTTTTACTAATAATAAAAAAATAAAAATTTTGATTCAACTTTATATTATAACTTTATAATTTATGTCATGGAAAATTGACCTTGTTATTCATTGTAATTCAATGCTTATTATTGAAACAAATAGAAAGTCTGTAGAATTTATGAAATGAAAACTAAATTTTGATTTAAAATACAAAACTGGAAGGAACGTTACAGGGGGAAAAAACTATAGAAATTTGTGTCATCTATGCGAATGCTTCAAACTTCAGTGTCACTTTGAAAATATAAAACAATAGTGTAAGGTTGCATACAATCCAAGAAATAGATGCATAAATGTTTACATAATCACACATGTAGCGAAAAGGACATACACTGCTCTCTAATTACGTCATTGCGTTGAAAGAAGTCTAATTGTGTAAAACAAAATTTTCAGACTTTTCAAATTTTTATCACAGATATTTGAAAATAATATCTGGCATCCCTGAATTCAAATACATTTTCAAAACTATCCATTTTGAAAATAAAGATTTATCCAGAAAATGCTCTAAAATTTTTACACTCCAAACATACAAACATAGACCATCATCATGCCTTTTAACAAGACGTTCGAGGATTGCTAAGAATTCGATAAATCAACTATTATTCACTCGAATCAAATACGTTCTTTCGTAAAAATATTCGAAACAAGAGGCACTCAAAAAACTTACGAAAATATTCTCCACTATTCTAAAAGACAAAAAAGGGGTGCAGCTTAGAACTCAACCAAGACGCCACAATCAAGCGTTAACAGCGGAGCTAGAACCATAAATGAATAGGTGGGATTTACGACCTATCCTAATAATAAATTCATTGCTCATCTCAAGCACACTGAGATAGTCGTTAAAAGCACGTTCTTTTGCATGTTTAGCTTAGAATGGAGAGGGCAATCACTCCTTTTAATGAATATGTACGCAAAGACGCGCATTTCGATTTGGGTCCGTAGATTCAAGGGAGAAAAGAATATGGATAAGTTTAAAAATAGATCGGAGTGTTTTTTCCTTTTCTTATGTAAGTCATTCTTCCACTTTCATTGAAACCCAAGAGACTTCTATAAACAGAGATTAACATATAGTATGCTATGGAGAAAACAAAAACACTTGTTTCTCATATCTCCGAAAATTAATGGAAATTCGAAAAGAAGCTTGAGGCGTGTTCAAGGAATTCTCAAAATACAAATTTAGCCGTACTTCTGTCCGATAAATTTCGTATATTTGAAGTCAATATACAACAACAACCCCATCAATCCCACGATTCCTCAACAGCTGTCAATTCCATCTCGTAGTTCATCACCGGTTCCGAGTCGCCGCCAGACCGGTGAGACCTCATGTGCCAAGTAGGACACTTTAGTGCACCATGGCGCCGCACTTGGGGCACTTTTTGACCGGATTATCGATCATGATGGCCATCTTTTGCTTCGAGCCGCCCTTTCCTTGACCGGGCTTCTTCGGCATTGACTTGGCCGGCAATACCGCGTGATACGCCTTGCTATGCGACTCCAGCAGCTGCAACTGCGGGAAGAACTTGTCGCACTTCTGACAGCGGTACTGCTCGCTTTTGGGAGGATTCGATGGCTGTTCCTCCGGCTGGTTGTCTTCGGTGTCGGAGCTAATGATCACCACCGTATCGTATTCATCGTCGGAAACAATCTCCCGGTTCCATGTCGACGAAGCGGGCCGACAGTCCGTCCGATTCGCAAAGCGGCGTCGATTGAAGGCCCTCGTAGACGAGATCCGACGGAGACTGTGGGGATTCGGGAATGGTGTTTTCGGACCTTTGATGTTCGTCATCTTTCAACAGCAGGAGCATCTCTTCCGTGAAGCTGATCGGCGCTGTCGGTTTGGTCGGTGCATTAGCTGCACTGGGCGGTTTCGGTACAAATTCCACCGTATCGTTGGAAATGTCGTCGTAAAGGTCTATGTGTATTGTGGCTAGTCTGGGTGATCCAATATCCATTTCTGTGATCAGTTCGGCCATATTGTGAACTCCATCCGCGTCCCCTTCGTGATCGGCAGTTGAAAATGAGGTCAGTGTAATCTCTTCGGCTTCGTACAACTGCCGTGCAATCTCATCCGTAGTGACTCGATCGCTTTCCGCCACTTCTGATTCCTCTCCAAGACTCCAGTCTTCTGCATCCTCCTCCTGTTTGATCATTTCCGGGGCAATCATTTCAAACTCCGCTTCCGGCTCGAACTTCTCCACCACCACCTCTTCCACCTGTATCCCAACGTCGATCTCGTCACCCCATTTCCTCTTCCAGCGAAACTCCGCGAAATCCACGGGTTCGAAGTACTGCATCAGGGGCATTCCGGATTCGGCGAACGTTTTCAGCAGCATCTCCGCCTGGATGCATTGATCCTTGAACAAGTAGAACTTTTCGATTAACCATTGACACCCACCGCACATCCGCTGCGGCAATCCGTCCTGTTCCGCCACATCCACCGTCAGCACAAACCCAATCCGGGACACCAGTTTGCTATCATTTCCAATTGCAGTCAGCCCGTCATCGGCGGCACACGAGCGCAAGCAGAACCGACAAATGCGACGCGATTCGAGATCAGCCAAACGAAGTGCCGCGGCATCCATAACCACTGTCCGTGCGGATCGGATTGAAACTGAGCCTTCTTCTGGTTGCTGCGATAGGAAAATAAATTACCCGCCGTAGACTAAACAGACAGAGTGCGAGAATGTATGAGTGAGCGGAGAACCCTTCCTTCCAGCTTCTTTGTTTATTTATCCGTTTTTGTGCGCCTTTCACTCGACGACGACGCCAGGCAAGCAGCGCACTCTTGGATGAGTAATAAAATGTTATCGTTTCATGGTATTTGCTGATGTTTAGACGACGACGACGACACAATATGGACACCACATGGGATAGGTACTTCGAAAATAAACTTACGCTGTGAAAATCTGTGACCAAAAGGGAACCTTCGAATTACAGCTGAATTGGACAAATTGGCTTACCTGGAAAGAGACACTGGAGAGAGGAGAGAAATAGGCGTTAGGTGGCGGTTGTTTGAAATTACAATGAAAAGGTGTCGATCGGATTTCACCGACAAAGCGCTGTTGGACAACAGTTTGCGGACTGCACTCAATCGATTATA
>JASCZW010010017.1:0-39010 GCA_034211315.2 Aedes japonicus | reverse complement strand
ATGCAAAATTGAAAGAAATACGTCAAGTTGATATTGACCAAATTTTGACCGTATCGCCCTTTAGATACTGCTAATCCATAAGAGGAGGAAGAAGTGACTACAATGTTCATTGGACCTATAAGACAAAATAATTAATACTGTATATACAGGGTGTCTCACAATAGGCGTCACTAAAACAAAATGGGATTGCAGCAGAACAAATCAACCAAACCGCAGCATTAATTTTTCATTTGAAAGATACATGTTATAGAAATAAACCATTGAATTTCAATTTGAGAGAATTTGGCGAGAGATCATTTTCTTTTTTTTGATAACTTTGCGCAAACGCTTTGTAAACCCATCGCAGCAGGCACGCTCGGTTTCCTAAGGAATTTGGTCCCAAATATCCACCAAATGTTTCTTGAGTCAATTTAAGGTAAGCCCTTTTGTAAGGCCTATATGTTGACGCATATAATCCCAAACAAAATAGTCAAGTGTGTTGAGATCCGATAAAGATGCAGGCCATTCTTCGCTTGTGTCTTCTTTGCCTTGTGAGCTGGAGCTGAGTCCTGTTGGAAACAATATGGTGTATTCTCATACAGCGTTGAAGCATGAGGAAGCAGATGGTTCTTCAAAACCAGTTCGATGTAATATTCAGTGTTGATTTTTACGTTAGGTTCAATGAAAAGAAAGAGGAAGTTCTCCTTTTTGTGAGACGACGCCCCATGCCATGAATTTCGATACATTCTTATAGCGTTCTACAGCTAGTTTATCTCTAGAAATATTGGCGAGACTTTTGCCATACACACGATTATTTTGCTGATTATGACTATCCTAAAGGAGGAACAGCTTTTCTTCCGATAATAAAATCTTGCAGTCCGAAAATAAAATATCACAGTGCCGAACCAAAACATGTCTGCTTCTTTGGACCTTGGCTTGCTTTTGATGTTCTGTCAACCCGTGTACCCGTTGTTTCTTGTACGGCTTGCATTCCAGATCATGTTTGAGAGCATGTTCATTGAAGCAGGGGACATTTGAAATTGTATGTATGCTCAATTTATGGCCAGATACGGCCAGATTAAGTCTTATTCACTCCCTCATACATTTGATCTTCTCCTTCGCTCTTGTAGTTCATCTGGCACCTCCTTTGTGTTGAATATGAACATTTGCAGTTCTCTAGAACCGTTTCAAGGAACGAAAAACAAAACGCTTACTCACTCCGAACTGCTTAAGGCTATTGAATATCTGACACGGTCTAAGCTCTTGCAAATGTAATTGTAAAACTTGCTCCAGTGCGGCTTCCATGGTAGTTGATGAATATAAACAAACGGAATCACTTATTTATCTTCAGCGATTAGCTGTCAAAAAAATACACTCAAAACGGGTATAATCAATTCCGCTGTTAAAATTACCCAGCAGGAATAAACCAAGACTGAACAGAGGCGACACCTATTGTGAGACACACTGTTTAATCTTTTAACTAAACAGATTTGAAAACAAAAGAAAAATGTTTTTAATAATGAGAAAAATGTAAGATCGGTATGAGGCAAGAACATCACCCATGACGTTGTTAGTAAGCTGTATTAAAATTTGGGAAAAATGTTTTGGGAAAACTGTATGTCTATAATGAATTATGAATTTGAGCAAACGTAATTTGTACTCTGATAATCTATTTGCGTTATTTTCAATTGTTTATTGTCGAAAATAATTAGTTTTAAATATTGTAACTGACACGTAGTAATATTTTCGATCGATTGGGGTCAACATTTTCAAAATGTTTGGAGAAACGACTGAGATATTAACGTTCATCAATTTTTTTCTTTAATTGTACCTCAGTATAGAAAACAAAGATGTAGTCCTACGTCAAAGGAAAACTCAAATCAGGTGGCTGAGAGTTGGTTTCGAGAGCATTTTGATCAATGTGCCAGTACCAAGCGAGACCAAGGGAACAAAGAGATAATTGATGTTGAAAATATATTGACACCAGCTTAGAAAAGCAAGTGCAGTTGCACTTCTCAGTTGCAATCTCATTCAAACTCTGCTTCGAAAAGTTAACGATGCAGAGCTGGTTGATGCCGTTGCCTTCGTCTACTTTGATGCTGGGTTATTATATCTGGCAGCTGACATCCTCGATTTGATGGAAAACGACATTCACAAAAATTATTTCACTTCACCTGCAAACAATTATCCACAGTGACCATAACACAAGGTGGTGCCAAGACTCAGCGTCGTCATCAAAGGAACATAAAATTCAAACGCTCATCTTAAGAACCGTCTTTTTCGTGATAAATAATTTGATTTTCCCAATAGAGAATTTTTTTCTCATGAGTCTCATGACTTAGTGTGAATGGAAAATTTGACATTTAAAAATAATATAACTCCTTGCATTATGTTATGTTGCTTCAAACTATTTATGTTCACAAACCATCACAGGAGGTTCAGGCGCGTTTGAAGTTTAAAATAACTTTGAATTTGAAAATTCAGTAACTGCTGCCCTGCTGCTACTGACTCGCTAGCGATTGGTAGCATCCGAGTGAAAACAATTATCGTTTTTCGCACCAATCACGACTGAGGTGAAAATGAGACCCGGTACCCATAATTACAGATTTCTGGAAATTTCGGAATTTTTAAAATGACACCTCAGTGAAGAAAAATTAAGTTATCCTATGTTAAGAATAGGCACTGTATTGTACCATAGAGAGGCCAAATAGAAAATAATGTGCAACAGTTATTTCGGAAAAAAATTGTAATAATTCAAGTTACAAGGAAGGTGATGGCGTTTTCCATCCTCTAGAATTACAGAACTCATGAATTTTATTAATGCGAGCGATGACTGCGCCCGACTGGTAACAGCCTGCTAGTACCACTTATGAAAAATCGATTGGAATCATAAATTTTCACATATTTAGGACATGCCTCTACCTTTGCTAATTTATTTGATAATGCAACAAGAAAGAGAGTAATACAAGTAATACGGAAATATTAATCAGACCAGAAACAAGACCAAGACCAAGGAAAAGAAGCAAATTAGAAGCAATGAGTACCAAAGCAATGACAGTATGTATGAAGAGATATAAACCACCTTGGAGCCTAGCTGGGTCCTCCCTTAGCTCAATCGGTAAAGGCGCAGCTACAAAGCAACACCATCCCGGCTGGGTTCGATTCCCGGTTTGGGTTGGGAATTTTTCGTTAAGGAAAATTTCTCGACTCCCTGGGCATAGGGTATGGTTGTACTTACCACATAATCATACTAATTCAAAAATGGTACTACCTGGCATCGAAAGCTCTTAATTATTAACTGTGGAAGTGCTTTTAGAACAATAAGTTGAGAGCAAGCATTGCAAAAACAATAAGCTTGAAAACGCTAAGAAGAAGATGGAGCCTAGAAAAATAAAAGTACGAAACAGTCATTTCTCCTGCTATGACTTACGAAGTTAAGGTAACAGCGCTATGGCTCGTGCCATGAAGAAAAAAAACTTCAACGATTAGTGTCCACTGCTATAACCGGAGCAATGCGCCTCACTCCTTCAAAATCGTTAGATGCAATTCTAAATATGCTGATTTGTGCATTTAGAAGCGTAAAAGAGTATGCTTAGACTCAAACGTTAGAAAACTTTCAAGTCTGGTGACTTAGTCGGTCACCTGAGCATTTCACAGAGCTTTCATAATGGGCCAGAGCTTTCTTGATGTATATGAATGGAGACTGGAGGAAACCTGTGGAAAACTATGACATCCCTTACAACATATGTGAGATGTCAGGTGAAGATTAGGAAGTCGGAGATCCCACTGTTCATCATGGTTCAAGAAAATTCTTCACATATGTTTCAAAATTGGAACGAAAACGGGAGCAGGAATCTTCGGCAATGGGGTATGAATCTCAGGGGCGATGGAAAAAATACCCAACGGTCTTCCAAGCGGAGATTTTGCTGTAATAAAATGTGTTGACGGTTGTCTGAAGAGGAAACATAGACATGCTAGTATTTGTATTTTTACAGACAGCCAAGTGCCACTCACAGCATTGAGTAATTATAAAAGTACATCCAAACTTGTATGGGAATGCATTCTTTAACTACGAAAGGTGTGCGAAGAGAACTTCGTAAATTTATTCTGGGTTCAGGGACATTACGACATTGAAGGTAATGAAACGGCACACGAGCTTGCTAAACAAGGTTCAAATGCACAGTTTATTGGCCCAGAACTATTCTGCAGTATATCATACTGTGCCATAAAAATGGAACTGAAATTTTGAGAAGGGCAAAGGATGATGACCAACTGGTTGGTTACCACAAAGTGTGTTCAATCGAAAAGGTTTATACTTCCAAATTTCACAATCAGTAAAAAGTTTTTGGAGCTCAATAAGAAGTCTTTGTACCTATACTGGCCTAGTAACCGGACATTTCCCAGTAGATATCATTTGAAAAACATTGGCTAGGCTCAGAATGGTATCTGTCGTTTCTGTAACATGGAACGTGAGAGCTCGGAATATCTGCTCTACAGTTGTGATGCTTTGTACAAGAGCAGACTTCAATTTCTGCACTGAGGCTATATACAATCTGAAGAAATTTGGACTGCGAATACCGGAGAGGTGGTGGGTTTGATAAACTCGATTTAGACAGAAAGAAAAGCGGTAGACCTGCAAAAACATGGAACGATTCAATTGAGGAAGACAAAAACAAGCTTCCAAACATAAAAAGAAATGCCATAGAATTTTGAAAGATAGAGATATATAAAAAAACACATGCTGAGACTATTGATAAAATAACAAGCAGCGAAAAAGAATCAGAGTCAGCAGTAAAAAGCTAAAAGGCGAAGATTTAGTTAACAAGTGCATTGAAAAGAGGAATATTAATGCTCAAACAATCAATAATGTATAGAACAGGTAACAAAAAAACCAAGATTGCTCCATAACATGGAGCGATGCCAGATGGGTTTAGAAAACTCTATTACTGGAATCCCAACAGAATCAATTCAATAACTATATTATTGGGTGACTTCTCATAGGAAATGTGTTTTGATCAAAATTTGACCGACCTAAACTTGACGCATTTCCTTGCGTCGTACATTAAAAAATTGCACAGCCCTCATTTTGAAGATGTGTGCGTGTAGCATCATGCCTCTATTTTTATTTTGAGAGAAGCACTTCCAGTTATCAAAATGTCGTCGAAGGAAGAGAAGCAACGCATCAACATTTTGCACGTGCAAAGGCGAAAATCCATACTACCCAGGTAACCAATAAGCATTGAATATGCACTAATTCTGCATCAAACTTGAATTTTACAATTCTGCTTGCTGTATAAATTGGCTGTCTAAATGCAAAGGTGCTATTTTACAAACATCTGTGCATTCAGACAGCCAAGAAGAATCTTAAATGCAAGTATGATCCCAAGTGGTGCTTATTTCAATGCTTATTGGTTACCTTGGAACATTGAAGTTTATATTGGGCAAATATTCAAACCTTTCCCATACGTTCCAAAATGGGTTAGAGGATAAAGACGCTGGTATAAAAACACGTCAATCACGAAGCAGCGAGGTGGAATCCCATCACTAGGGAACTGTAAAAGCTGCAGTGAATTTGAGTGCTTCCCATTTCATAACAAAATTTGGGGGTCTAAACAGAAAGCAAACGTTCATCATCATCAGTACAGGAGAAGAAAAAAGATATATACATGAGGCAAAACAGGAATATTAATAAAATCTAAAATTGAAAATGGACTCTTTTTTTTTCATCGCATTCTCAATCGCTAAGCTCCCTGGCAGCAGAACATCATTTCAACTGCTGTCATCTAGCTGTCATTTGCAAACGTTACCAATGAATGACATATTGTCGACAAAGACGTCTTCTTTTGGTGGGGTCCAGCATTAACTTGGCCGTATGGCGGGCCAAAATTTGCTTTTGAATAGCATTTAAGGTGAATATAATGCTCATATGCATTATATCGCTTGTCGTTAATACGCATATATGGCTACTTACGGGCTCTATTTAATGTTTATTGGTTACCTGGGTAGTCAAAAAGTTGTTATGAGCGAGAAACAGTTCAAGGCAAACTGGCGTTCTGGCGGCGAATAAAGTGGACAAGGAAAAACAATTTGACTTATTAATAAAAACTTTGATCGACTCACACACATTACTGTTTGACCAAATTTTGATCGGAACACCCTTTAAGCTTCTGAAACTGAACGAACTCTTCAAAAAATATTTTTTGAATTACTATGAACTTCGGAACTGAATTACTATAAACCTGACAGAAGCTGATTAAGCTTCTCGGAAGGGAAGGTCCATTAATTACGTCACGCAGTAAGGGGGGAGGGGGGTTTGGGAAAACGTGACGATCCATACAAAAATAAAAAGGGGGGGTAATAAAAAGTCATTTTTTGCGTGACGTAATTAATGGACGTTCCCGAAGTTGAACAAACTTTTTGGAAGTTTCAAGATAATCATGAAGTTTTCATGTGCACAATTCTAGCTTGAATCCCAATGAGGGGAGAAATGGGTAAAATGGGACACTTACTGTGGTCAACCCTAAGTGGAACCAACATCATTCGATTCCACGCATTTTTTTTTCCATACGATAAGCTATTTTTCAGGACTCCTACTCTGCATCGTATGAATTAATGTGATTTTGGATCCATTTTTGCCCACTGTGAACCGGCTTGGTAGATCGTACGCTTACCGACTACGGGACGGGTTTTAAGCAGTTTATTCAGCACCTGAGACATTTGATGAACCTACATGTAATCTATAATTAGAACTGCCAATATTTAGACATTAATCCCTCTGCTTACATCTGGTCTATCGGCACATACCTTCAGCAACGAGCATTAGACTCAGAAAACTTCATAGCCATCGAATAAAGTTCCCAATTGCTGGGACTTTTTAAAAGCATGCGGATTGCTTTTCGATAAAAAAAATGTTTCCTTAGCTCCGTAATCTGTACATAAACTAACAATATTGTATGAGTGCGGTTCCGTGCATGTGTGCGAAGGCAAACTGAAATAGACCAGTTCACGATTTGCTGCAAAGGTCAATTTCCTCAACCCGCTCCTTCGTTTTACCCATCCGCTCTCGAAAACAATAAACCAAAACATGTCGATTGCTACGGTCACAAACTCGTCTACAAGCAGGTTATCCCAGCAAGGAGAGTGAGCGTAACATGACTCTAAACATCGAGTAACATGTTAACTCATTAGCCTAAGAAGTATTCTCACGTTAGGGTAACTCTCGACTAAAATTACGCTATACTGCAACATTGTGTTAGGCGTTTGCTGATTTCAGACGTCTGCGTTAGAGTAACATTAGCTTAACTAACCCTAACGTGAGTCATGTCAGTGAGTCGATCAAAATAGTGTATGTAGTAGTGAGCAAATGATTTTTGTTCACTAATATAACAACATTTCTCACAATAATAAATGTTTTCTGTAAAAATAAAAAATCTTCAAAGTTACTGTGCTGGATGATGTATACTATAATAACTACATTAAACTTCATGTAGCCATTCGTATATTATGTCACCCAGTAAAATACCGAGTTGAAAATAGCATTGCCAGAATTTACTTGAAGCTTTCAGCCATGAATTCAAGCAATTGTACGGAGAACATTTATTTGTTTACAATTTTCATTTACTTATACAGCTTGCCGATGAGTGCATACTACACAATGAACAAGGAAACTCTCATGCTACCTCTTATAAGCAACAACTTATCATGCCTTTGTTACCATTCAACTTACCTAAAAACAGCTCGATGAAAAAAACAACAACAATATGAACAATAAAGTTCGAACGCTTCGATCAAACGTTTGTTTTTTTCCTTGTTATATTTTTTTTTATTTTCAGTCACTCACCAGTGCCTAACGAATGCCTCAGGACGAACTTCTTGGAGACGAGGCGTAGACGAGCGAACTTTGGTTGTCATCGATCCTTAGATTCGCAATGCGTATTTCTTATTTCAATTACTCTCACGCAAATGTTAGCCAAAGTGACTGTGACGACAAACGGGATGCTTCGCTCAAAAGCATGCGCTTTATCCATGGTTAACAAAGAAGAGAGGAAACATGGGCTCTCTCAAAAGCAACAGTGATGCCATAGCTGCCTATCAACAGCGAAGCATTATTTATCGTTGGGTACTATTTACAGCTTCAAAACATATTTTTGTATTGCATATGATAGTGCCAGATGATGATCAACCTCTACTGACTGGAAGAAACATGAAACAAATAGTGATTTCAGATTACCTAAAAATTAGCATTAGCATTAGCATTGACGTTTGCACACCTCGTGGATGGAGCTACGATGAGGAATAATTCGTTGAAGACATTCCATGCCACCATGAAACGAAACGAGTTTCTGATACGTTTCTTCACGCAATAATCTCCACGAAGACACTCCTCGATCGCTCACCTGGCCACGTCCATGCAACCGTTGGTGATAGGGAGGATTTGGTATCTACCTTAAGAAGACACGGGGAACCCACGTAGCCTTCAGTAGATATCAAAGGAAAAAGGAAATGAATAGTCGGAGAGAACAGTTGAACAGAATGCTCTGTTTGGTGTACAGAACAAAAATGTATTCAAAAATGGTCGTTGGGAGCATCTTGTCTAAGAAGGTTAATTGATGCTCCATATCTTCTCTTCAAACGGTTGGGACTTTGGCATTAACTATAGTCCTAGCTCCCTATGGCTTATGGTTAAAGCGCCATTACTCGCTCTCTGAAAAGAGAAGAATGTCTCAAGATATAACAGACCTTATTTACTCACACTGACCCTTTATCACATAACTAATGCAATCACTCAATCTCTATCCACTCTTGCCATATCAGTTCATATAAGATTACAACGTCATTTCTAGTCCGATAGGCCGTGAACGGTCTTCACGGGAGCCACAAATAAAGAAAGAGAACTAAGACAAGCTCACCGATATTCCAGTATTGATTCCTGCTTTAGATCTCTACTATCCGTCTCTTACCATGTGATTTTTAGTCTCAGCCATACTGGGATCCTCAACAGTGCCCGACACCATCGAGACTCTTCTAATTCGCTCGGGGCATGAACATAAGCGGATTCTATGCCGAGCCACCTGGCCAACCTAGGGCAGACGGATTGGATAACTTACACAAATTATCTTGCTTCTTTTCACTCACGGTGATAATATTCACTACGCGGAAGATGACCACCTTTTTCTAGAATGACACTTTGGATCTAGGCTCACTTGAGGAAAAATCTTAAGTAAAAAACACCAAAACCGAACGGCTCAGTTGTAATCCGTTTTGCGACTGAATTCCTAACCCTGCGTGACTTTGTAATACGCAAAACTTGTTTAAATTCAGCTCATAGGAATCAATTGCACACGCACACTAGTAATCCCCGACGGCAGCTTGCACGAGGCAAAATTCGAAGTTCAGTCTGCTCCAATGCACTTTTTTTCCATTTTCGTTTACAAATTTCCGAATCATCAGCAAAAACATGCAAAATTATATACAAATTTTCAAGGCATGTACCAACGAGCACACTAGACTTGCACTCCGAAGAAAAAACGACTTCTTCGCCCAAAAGCAGAGCCTCCTGTTTCTAGTGATTTCAGATTACCTAAAAATGTAAAACAAATAACTCAATGTTCAACATCATATTCTGGCAACAAACCTAGCTGTGATATAGACCTGATGAAGACATGCTCTCCAGTACATGCGATTAAATGAAAAATAAACAAAAGCAAAATTTGAGCGAACTTCTTCAGCAGGTAATAAACTGATGGTTTTTTAGATGATGTACTTTAAATCTTCAAAATGACAGTAATAAATTGGTAATCAATCATGATTTATACATCGAATCATAAATCCGATAGATAGAGCTTATGATCGTATCATTAAAAGTGAAATAATTTTGAAAACGTAGGAGTTTTAGACCTACACTGATAGGCAAAATAAAGTGCCCACCTCTTCGTTTTTTCAATTTCTCTCATTTACTTGGTTCAAATTAAAGTAAACACACTGTATTTTTTTTATTATCTTATTTTTTAAATTCTTTTTTAGTTTCACTTATGGCATACTGCAAAAAAAGGAGTTTTACTTGAAGAAAAAAAAATCAATTTGTGTTGAAAAAAAAAACAGAGACAAAATAAAGTGCCCACTTCATTTAGGCTACAGAAAACATATATTAAAGTAAAATAAAAGCATTTCAATAATTGATGTGTCCTCCTTTGGCCTTCAGGACCTCCTGCAGGCGCTTCGACATGCTCTCGACCAGGTTCTTTAGGTGCTGTGGATCTAGCTCTTCCCAGGCGCGCTCCAGGGCTTCAAAATAGTTATTTTTATTGGTAACACCAGTTTTGTCAACCCTGGCATCGAGAATCGCCCACAAATTCTCGATGGGATTCAGGTCCGGGCTTTGTGGAGGCCATTCCAGCGGTTTGATCCGACAAGACCGGAAGAAAGACTTGGTCTTCTTGGCAGTATGCTTCGGGTCGTTGTCCTGCTGGAATACGATCTTCTCTTCAAGGCCCGTCTGGATAAGCGAAACCTCCAAATTTTCTCGCAGGATGTTGATGTAAGAATCTGCCGTCATTATCCCGTCGATTTTCACAATGCTTCCCACTCCACCCCACGAAAAACACCCCCAGACCATCACATTTCCTCCTCCATGCTTCATCGTGCCTTGGATGTGGCGCTTCTGAAGCTCCTCTCCCGATCTGCACCAAACACGAACCCGCCGCTTTCGGTTAAACAGCTCGAATTTTGATTCGTCCGTCCAGAGAACCGTTTTCCAGAACTTTAGGGGCTTATCAGCATGCTCCTTAGCAAACTTAAGCCGTTTGGCTTTGTTTGCCTTGCTGATAAATGGGTGCTTCCGGGCAAGTTTGCTATTCAACTCCTGTGCTACGAGACGGCGACGAACAGTTCGACCGGAAATTGATAACTGAAGGGTTTCCTGGATCTCACGGACAGTTACCTTCGGGTTCTTCTTGACTTCGTGCATGATCTTGTTGTCCGTTCTCGCATCCGTTTTCCGCTTCCTGCCTCTGCCAGGGCGATCCACCACTGATCCAAACGTTTTAAGCTTCAGAAGAATTTTGCCAATCGCTGCCTTACTGATACTGTACTTCTTAGCGACAGCCCAGTGCGATTCACCGTTTTGCACATCACGAACGACCAATTTTCGGATACACAAGGGAATTGCTTTCGAAAGCACTGCGTTCTCCATTTTTTTCAATTGAATCAAATGCGATCACGTATACAAATGCACCAGGTGGAGCCGTTTGCTTCAAAACATATCAAAATATCAAAACATAAACAATCGAGGGGTCTTCCAATGGAAACTTATCGAAAACATATCGATTTTTGAAGTGGGCACTTTATTTTGTCACTGTTTTTTTTCAACACAAATTGATTTTTTTTCTTTAAGTAAAACTCCTTTTTCAGTATTCCATAAGTGAAACTTAAAAAGAATATAAAAAATAAAATAAGAAAAAAACAACACTGTGTTTACTTTAATTTGAACCAAGTAAATGAGAGAAATTGAAAAACGAAGAGGTGGGCACTTTATTTTGCCTATCAGTGTATTTCCTAACAACTGATTAAAATAGTGACTCCTGGTTAAGCCGTCCCCTACCCTAGTATGAATGTTAATCAAATGAAATAATTCACTAGAGCGAGTTTCTGGTTCCCATTCTAGCAATTCACTTTTATTAGATCTAACCAAAAAACAGACACAAGAGCAAAACACCATTTTTTCTCATAGCAAACTTCAAGCGTAAGTGTTGAAAAACAATGTCCAAATTAGGATTCCCGCAAATTGAATGAAACTCAATCTCGAAGCAGAACACAAATCCGTACTAAAGACATTACCCACGGGTCATTAGCCATTTCCTTCACGCGTCATTTATTGAACTGCTTATTCCAAACCAATGCTACCGTCTACCTTAGCAGCGTACGGCTGGAAAGTTGCCTTCGTTGACAGTTTTAATTTCCTCCGATTTGTGAATTATTGCTCCACTGGCAAAGTTGGTTCTCAGCTCAGCGTTCCATCCCACCACAATAGGTTCAACTTTATTAACAAGCGTTCCAAAATCAAACCTCACAAACTTCTTCCACTACATAAACATCGAACTTCTGGTGCTTTCGTTTTCTTCACAGTGTACATACCCATAGTTGTTCTTTGTACAACTCAACGAAGCCTTTACGGACGACTTTTAGTATACTGAAGGTTAACTTTCAAAAGAAAAACTTATACACCTTTCGTCGGAAAGCTGCAGCATTTTTCTCAATTTTCTCCCTCTGCTTTCTGTTTTCAGAGTTGCCTCTGTAGTTATATTCATCCTGGAGATCAAATGGCTCTTCACACTATTCATCCATCTTCTTTGTGCAAGGTAAGTCGTGATAAGATGCTTTTGAAAAGTGAAGACACTAGATATACCTTTCCATCATCCTACCGCATTAGGTAGAATGGATGGAAATTAATCATTTCATAGTTCATGCCGCAAATATTTATAAACACTCCGTCCGCAAAACATAACTCCTGATCAAACTGGCGAGCATCGCACAAGTTTTCGTGACTTGGTGATAACAAGCACCAGGAACCATGAAATTCTGTTCTCTTGAACCGGTGCCATAACGGGAAAATCCCCTCTCAAGTTTCAATACTTTTTAGCATTCCGAAACACACTGCCGGAAAATTCTAATTGAATAACGCCAATGGAATTTCAATTCAAAGGCCGTGGTGAGCCAATATTGGGCTCAGACCTCGGTTCTAGGAAAACATTTTCCCTCGAACACTGGCGGTGCAAGGTTGGCACGTCTCTCATCAAATGTGTTTTTATAATTTACAGAAAATAATTGCCATGGACTGCAGTTGCATTTGAATTCAAACTTTAAAATTAGAATAGCTTTTGACGAAGTTTATAATATGTCAATACCAATGTGTAAATTTCTAGTGGATACATTTTAAAAGCTGACAATTTTTAAACTAATAGAAAACTATTGTGTTGTCTAATTTCTCACTGTCCCCTGACTTCAACTGTACCTAGACAATCAGAATTATAGTTTTCTGCGTCACCAGCGTGCATCACAAATACAATCCCAATACTAAGGCGACATATCACTTTCTCTACATCCGATAAAAATACATCGGAACGAATCCGTTTCTTGGCAATGTTCCACTCGATGAACGTAATCCCAGAGATTTATCTTTCCCAGAGAAATCGAATAGTAGGCTTTCTTCTTCCAACCCCTACACCGCCCTATTTATCCGTACAAGCAGGCCTTTGTTGAAACTGCCTGCAACTGGCAAATAATTAGCAATTCTTCCGGATACAAGCCTCGCAAGCGAAACCGAATTTAGGACGAATATTTGCAGCCCCCAAAGTTGTCTGATTGAATTTCCGCCGTTCTAAACCGGTTCCATCTTGTTCTTGATTTTCCATTTCAGCAGTGGAGGCACCAGCGACAGCGACTTCTCAACAAGCTGTCACAAGTGTTGGAACATCTGCCGGCTGTGCGGTGGCTGGCGATTGTCCTTTCCCTATGTGGCCTTAGGCATCGCGCTGATTATGTGGCCCCACCGGCTGTGGCTCAGTCGCGTGGCCGGAGGTCAACTGATAGGGCTGGCTCTGCTGCGGTTGCTCACGCTGTGCCAGTTCCGGCAAAGCGGGAAGGACGAGGAACTGCTCAATCAATTCGACGAGCACGTTGATAAGTGAGTATCTAGTGTATAGCAAAAGAGGGCAGCTGGAAGATCGAATCTATTATTTTTAGGGTGTCATTTGCAAATTGGATTTCGTTTGGGAGCAATCTGTCGTTTTTGGTCTAGTTTAGAAGTGGGGCACCAGTGACGGCTGTCGCAATGGTGAAGGACTAATTATATACAATAATGCCCTGAAAATATGTTCACGTTAATGCGTTTTTGAATTCGGATGAATTTGAGATTATATAAGCACACAGTTCACTTTCTACGATTAACGTTTGCATTAAAAAAATGGACAAAAATTGCCGATTTTTCATGGTTACTCATGCAGCAGCAATCATAGTAAGCTATGAGACAAAATTTGACAGCTCTTTCAGTCGAATTCTAACCGTTATGGCAAACAACTTCGTCGAACTCTAACAGTGAAACAACTCCGTTCAGAAGTGTGCGCGTTCAAAGAAGTGTGCGGCACTTTGTGGACACCGGATATGCCCGTTCCGGCATCTACAACATCTTGGAACTATTAAACAACAACCATAGCATCGAAAGAAAGCCCGGTTCCGGACGGCCGACGACCCTAAGCATCAAGAAGCTCCAAAGGATGCTGAAGAGGAAGACCGAGGGAAAAATGGCTACATCGCTGCCTTGGCCCAGAGGTCGGTTCAACCGGCCAAACAATGAAAAAGTACCTGGCGAATATACATGTCAGGAAGCAGAAGTCGCGTCCACTGAATTCGGAGCTGCAGGCAATGACGCAGCGGCAGCGGCTGAATAAGATGGTCAACTCTATTTTCCCTGCGAATCGCAACGTGGCGGTGGTGATGGACGACGAGACCTAGCTCACCCTGAATGGACACGACTGGCCATGAAGGAAGTGAGCTCCAAGGTGAAATTCTTTTCACACACCAAGTTCCCCAAGAAGATGCTGCTGTGGCTGACAATCAGAGAGAAGGGGATTTCTACACTTTTGATTGTTATTTTTGTATTCTCCCCAGCGCGGAAGTAACGATCTTTGATGAAGTTTTTTCAGAAGCAGATAATTTATCATCTCCATGCAGCGCTAGAGCGGACAGCAACCTTATTGCCAGAACAAATAGATACGAAGGAAAGCGTATTGATAGATCCGTAAGGGAACGGAGGCTTTGAAATTGAATAGATGTAAGTTTGAAAACGAGCGGAGGGCATTTGAACGGTAGTATACGATGCCTATCCTGCATAGGGTAGTATGACAAAGGGTTATGTGCCTGATCGTATACTACCGTTCAAATGCCCTCCGCTCGTTTTCAAACTTACATCTATTCAATTTCAAAGCCTCCCGTTCCCTTACGGATCTATCAATACACTTTCTCTTCATGTCTATTTGTTCTAGCAATAAAATTGCTGTCCGCTCCTAGCGCTTTGCATGGAGATGATAAATTATCTGCTTCTGAAAAAACTTCATCAGAGAAGGGGATGTCAAAGCCGCTCTTCTTTCATTCCGGACTGGCCGTGAACGGGAAAATTTATAGTACGAAATGCCTGCCGGAAGTAGCGTCGTTCATCAAGAAATACCATAAGGGCAAAGACGTGGTGTTCTGGCCGGATCTGGCGTCGGCCCACTACTCGAAGCGATCGTTGGAGGAGAATTGAAGCGGCTGAATACCGATGTGGTACTCAAGTTGGCGAACCCGCCCAACATCCCTCAGCTGCGTTCCACCGAGAATTTCTGGGCCAACCTGAAGTGTAAGATCTACTCCGACAATTTTGTCGCGAAAACTGAGGAGGAATTGATAAATAAAACAAAGACAGGACTCAATTACATGCCTACACGAATGTTTTCGTCCACCATGGCAAATGTTTCGGTTAACTGCCGGACGGCCGCTCGCAAGGGCGTACAATTTTTTTTCAAGTAAGCTTAAATAGTTATCTTCCATGGTAAATTTTTCACCATCCATCCATCCATCCGAAAAAAAGTCCATTTTTTTATGCAAACGTTATTTGTTTCACGCACTATTAAATTTCGAAACGTTATTTTAGGAACTAAATTAAAATAAATTAAAAAAATTCACGAACCTACATTGAACGAAAAACTACAAGGGAGCCAAAGGGCCTGTTCACATCCCACGAAGACGAGTCATGGGGGGGGGGGCTACATTTGTCTATGATGGGGGAGGGGGGTTTACCAAAAGTCTACGTAGACCTCTGTTTTTTCTCTCTACAAAACGGATATTCATACACTTGGACGTTATACACGAAGGATTAATACAATTATAAAGACCTTGCGTAAAGGGTGTTCCGATCAAAATTTGGTCAAACAGTAATGTGTGTGAGTCGATCAAAGTTCTTTATTAATCAAATAAATTTTTTTTTAAAGGTCAGTTAATACAGAATACAGGAGAAATATTCAGCTAAGCTTCTTTTTAATCGAATGCGAATTCCCTGGTCTTCCGTTTAACACCTGCCATAAGATTTTCTACAGTCTCCTTGTTCACTTTATTCGCCGCAGAACGCCAGTTGGCCTTGAACTGTTTCTCGCTCACAACAGCATTTTGAGTCTCCTTAAGATATCGCTTGAAGATGGCCCAATATTGTTCAATTGGGCGCAGCTCTGGCATGTTGGGAGGGTTCTTGTCCTTGAGCACCACTTGAACGTTGTTGGCAGCATACAGAACGGCCAAAACAGATTCCATAAAAATGAAAGGCAGTTGACGTTTTTTTAGGCACTCGCTCAGATAAATTTCCTGGTTGCCGGTTCCGATCTCAATGTAAACGTTGCTCTTCAAGCAACAGGTACAGATGCCCTGCCACACCAGATATTTCTTTGCGAACTTTGACAGTTTAATGTGCTTGAACATATCTGCCACCTTTCCCCGTCCGGTTGCCGTATAACATTCCTGTTCAGGAAGATGTTTAAAGTCTGCCTTGACGTAAGTTTCATCATCCTGTACCACGCAATCAAACTTCGTCAGCATCGTCGTGTACAACTTTCGCGATCGTACATTGGCCGACGTGTTTTGTTTATCGTCGCCATTTGGAGTCACCGCTTTCTTGTAAGTCAACACTCCAGCTCGTTTTTGTAGCTAAATCCACTGTTGAAGGCGCCACTCCCAGCTTCTTTGCGACATCTCGGACGGAGAGGTTGGGGTTCCGCTCGAAACAGCGGGCAACTCTTTTTGTCGTCGCTGTGGCATCCGGCTTTCGATTTCTCCCGGATACTCAAAAAGTGGAAATATGATCTGTTTGTAGATAGCAAGCTTCACAATGTAGACTTTCTTTTTAGCAAGGGGTACATAAGCTTCAAGAGAACGTTACATTTTGTGACACTCTTATCAACCTGTTCTCTGAAATTCCCTTTGCTATCTAGTGTTACGCCAAGATCGATGGATGAATTGGTCCACTCCACCGCTGAACCGTTGCAAATTTAAACATTCTCAGCCGGAACAAATCTGGACGATTTTGAGTGTGGGAAGAGGATGACCTGTGTCTTCACTGCATTGATGCAGACCTTCCAATCTTTGAGATACTTCAACAGAACATTCAGGCTTCGCTGCAGTTTCGATGCGATTGCTCTAACCACCCTACCATTGCACACTGGGCCAGAATGAAAAATTAGCAGGAATAAATTATTTTCACTATGAAGATGCAACTTTAGAACAAAACTGTCTTCGGCAAAGTTGTAGCTTATAATTAGGGCTTTAATTTGACATCAGTTACAGTTAGGGTGGTCCTTGAAAATGTTGAAATAAAAATTCTATCTTTCACATTTCTTGACATAACGCAATACTATGTTCGAAAAAGTTGTTGCTTATTGAATTTAAAGCAATTTTGCTGCAGAAACTATTGTCATAGGTCTTTTGTGTCACTAGTTATGATCATTTTTACGCTTAAGAGTAGGGTGGCCCTGAAAAAATTGGTATTTTTCGCCTAACTTTTTCATTTTAAGTTGAATGAAAACGGTGTTTTGGGCAAATTTTTAGAACTTGATCAAACACACACTTTCATGAAGAAAAAACGTAATTTCATACATCTGTTCAAAAGATATCGTGGTTTTAGTCCAAAAATTACGATTTTTTCAAATTACATTATTTTTTAAAGGGGGAAAAACGGGGATATAAATACGATTGCATATGAATGGTAAAGATAAGAGGTCTCTATTGTATATAAATACTTAGGTGAATTTAGAAGAATTTGGGGTTAAATAGTACTATGAATGTATGCCCTTTTTAAAATAATTTTTTTTTTGATTTTTCATAAATGTTGATGGCAATGACGAATAAATCACCATATTTCAATAAAGAACTAATATTTGCAATGAGTTCATTTTGATAATAAACATACATGCCAAAAACGTACCAAAATTATAAATTGTGCTATTTAACCACTAAAAATCATTAAACAAAACAAGTATTTTTTACGCCATGCTCGTTTAAGGGTTAGAAATTTTCGAGGCTGAACTTTCTTGTGTAGTGTTCTCAAAAACATTAGGTATGAAGCGCTTCAACGTGTTTGCGGTTGTGTTTGCATGTGTTTGGAACCAACATAATGGTAAATTCGTACGGATGTCAGTTGAAATTAAATGCTTAGTTCCCGAAACAATAACTCAAAATTTTAGGTTGTTTGTAGGTAGGTTTTATTCACGTCTTGCTAGCTTTCAGATTTTTTCAAGTGTTGAAAATTTCTGAATGGTTTTAGTAACGGTTAATAACGGTTTTAAGATTATTCAATCATTTGCTAGTACTCAAAGTCTCGAGTGTGTTTATGTTTCTACATATTCTCTGTAAGAAGGGTAAAAATATCCACTATTTAACATTTAGGAAAAATTACAACATATCTTCAGCATAATATTCATCAAGTACGAATATAAGCTTCACAGTTTTGATAATAACAGTCGATGTAAATACTTTCAATTGAATTTTGTTCTAGGATTCATTCAATTTGACAGTGCTAGTGATCCACATTGATTTACTCTGAAGCTGTAAAGTTGTTACCGGATTGTGTGCGGATGACCAGTCCTAATGTTTTATTGTGCCGCGTACTCGCTTATCGTACTGAATCTGAATTTAAATCTTTATAAATGAATTTCGTCACGGATTGATTTTTTTTAATAGTTTTGGAGTTCTACCACCGTAATTCGCAAAAATGGAAAGAGGTTATTTGAATTAATGGTTCGTTTGTTTTCTGTTTAACGAGAATCTGTTTTAGATGTAAAAAGTGGTGATTAAGTTGAGCTTCTTTTCTGGGAAAAGTAACTCGGAGATCTTTCGCTACATGGTTAACGAGTATACGGATGGTCAAATAAGCAAAGAAGCAATGTTATAACAGATATACAAGCTACGGTTCGAATTCTCCTCAAGAACTGGGCTTGGCTGCTGGTTCTAGCATCATGCAAGACAGTTCAGTCGGGAAGCTAATCTAGGGGATGTATTTAAGCGGCTGTTGATCACATCCGATTCAGTCATTTCAATGATGTGAAAAAAAATGACAGAACAAGAGAAAGCAATTTGCCTAAAAAAGCGTATGCACTAATCAACAGTCTAATGCAATTACTTTAAAAGAATTAAATATACTAATCAAACATTAATTGTTATTTTTATATATTCTCCGTGCGAGGAGTAACGATTATGATGTTGAAGGAGATGTTCGCTCATCACCATGAGGCACCAAGAGTGAACAACAATGTTTTGGCTAGAATTGAAAGATATGAAGAAAGTTTTTGATAGTTCCGCAGTGTGCAGGCTCGGAAACATAGCAGATGTTTAGGAAAATTGAGCGAGAAGGGCATGTGTACAGTGGTACTGAACCAACGACATTTTTGCCTAACATCCCACTGCGGGGTAGGTTAAAGCACGGACTAATAGTCCGACTTAGTCCGTGCTTTAACCTACCCCGCAGTGGGATGTTAGGCAAAAATGTCGTTGGTTCGAGTACCACTGTACACATGCCCTTTTCGCTCAATTTTCCTAAAACATCTGCTATGTTTCCGAGCCTGCCGCACACTAGCGGAACTATCAAAAACTTTCTCTTCATATCTTTCAATTCTAGCCAAAAACATTGTTGTTCACTCTTGGTGCCTCATGGTGATGAGCGAACATCTCCTTCAACATACTAATCAAGGTATGTGTCCCTTAACTCGGCCTTATATTCACCGATCGATTAAAATTTTTTTTATTATAACTCAAAAAGTTTTTCAGCTGGAAGCGGTATTTAACTAGTAATACGCTTGCCTCGAAACGTTTATTAAGACTAACTGTATCATGAAAAATTATACTACTTATTTTATGAAGTCAAAAACTTTCGAAGGATGTGGATGAAATGTCGGTCAATAAGCATAAAATTGGGTATGTTCATAGATGCAAGTTCGTCTCATTCGATCGATTTTCTATTCAATGCAGTTGTCGTACCGGTTTTTTTCCTGATTTTATGATTTAAGGCATTGCCAGCTTTGTTCGCTTTATCCAACAGAAATTTTCACAAAATAAACTAAACTGAATATGCTTTGAAATACTTAAGAGATTTTTGCATATGATTTATTGGCCCTTTGATAATGAAAGCAATAATTCACTCTGCATAGGTTTTGTTTCTTTGGTTTGTGTTTAGATGAGACATTTGGAGAATATATAATCGAAACTCATACATTTCCCTTTTTATCGATTTAAATTTAACACAATGCAAACATTAGTTTTTAATTGATATTTGGTGATTTATTCGTCATTGCCATCAACATTTATGAAAAAATCAAGAAATTTATTTTAAAAAGGGCATACATTCATAGTACCATTTAACCCCAAATTCTTCTAAATTCACCTAAGTATTTATATACAAAAGAGACCTCTCATCTTTACCATTCATATGCAATCGTATTTATATCCCCGTTTTTCCCCCTTTAAAAAATAATGTAATTTGAAAAAATCGTAATTTTTGGACTAAAACCACGATATCTTTTGAACAGATGTATGAAATTACGTTTTTTCTTCATGAAAGTGTGTGTTTGATCAAGTTCTAAAAATTTGCCGAAAACACCGTTTTCATTCAACTTAAAATGAAAAAGTTAGGCGAAAAATACCAATTTTTTCAGGGCCACCCTACTCTTAAGCGTAAAAATGATCATAACTAGTGACACAAAAGACCTATGACAATAGTTTCTGCAGCAAAGTTGCTTTAAATTCAATAAGCAACAACTTTTTCCAACATGGTATTGCGTTATGTCAAGATATGTGAAAGATAGAATTTTTATTTCAATATATTCAAGGATCACCCTAACTAAATTTGATGTCAAATTAAAGCCCTAATTATAAGCTACAACTTTGCCGAAGACAGTTTTGTTCTAAAGTTGCATCTTCATAGTGAAAATAATTTATTCCTGCTAATGTTTCATTCTGGCCCAGTGTGCATTGTGGACGACTGCGGTATCATCGGTGAACAGCGACAGAGATCCGTTTTCAGGGAGTGGAGTTATGTCCGAGGTGAACAAGTTCGGACACTGTACCATGCAGCAAATCACGAAATGTTCTGTTTGAAAGGTATTTCCTAACCATCTTTACCAGAAAAACTGGAAGATTGTACCGATGCAGCTTGTACACCAGGCCATCATGCCAGACGGTGTCAAACGCGTTTTCCACGTTAAGAAGGGCCGTGGCAGAAATTTTTTAAACAGACTTGTTTCGCCTGAGGATGTAATGGATGTAATGGGATATTTTATGTAAATTTAAGCCAGCTAACGCCTGAATCAAGCCTGTTGTATGAAAGTTTGCAAACACTGTTGTATGGCGCATCAAGAACTACAACCAATTGAGTTGTTTACGCCTCTTTTGGCTTGGAATTAAACAAGCGGAAATTTTACGCGCTAGTTAAAATTAATTATTTTTTTCTGTGTAGCATCGAATCATCGATCGCGCCGGATGTTGCACTAGAGTACGAGGGTCCTGGAAGATTGCTTTGGGATGGCAGGGTTGCTGCCGCTGCAAATCGATGCTTAACAGAAGGCCGACTGGGGACCGGACGGTTTGGGGGTAATTGGCGTGTTGCGAGAGCGGGAATGTTCTCGGTCGTGAAGGCCGGAGGTGGACCAGATCGTCGTCGATGGCCGGGTTGGTTGTTGGCTGCCGTTTTTCTGCGAATTTCAATGAATTCTGCCCGCTTCGGACATTCTCTGCTGGTTGCTTTGTGTGCCGCACCGCAGTTGGCAGACACTGGGTCAGCATCCTTCCACTTGACGACGATGTGAGCAAGGTTCGAATGTTTTGCAGGTCCTTCATGCAAAACGAGTTCTTCTCGAAGTGAACCTGGTAAAGCCGATCCCGACAGCTTCGCGAGACGTCATGCCGACGCATTTTGCTGATCTGCACGGATTTAAGTCCATTAGATCTCAGTTTGTCGGCCAGTTCCTCCGTCTTATTTTCCGAAAGTCCCCGCAAAACCACCTTGAACAATTTGTTCGCTACGATGTCGTGCGTGAAATACTGAACTTGCATCTGTTTCAGGATTTCCTTGACCGGGTTGTAGTGGGATAGTGCCGAGACCATCAGCTGAGATCTTTTGATTGGTATAATTTATGGAATAATTTAATCTTATAAGCGGTAAATGTCTATTTTTTTACTACTTGTTTCGACTCAGAGCATATTTTAAGTAAGCTACAATGTTACAATTCCGTATCTGAGGGCTGACAACCGTGCGTTGAGAAAATATTTCCTTCTTCTTTTTTTTCAATTGAATTCACGTGCATATCCATGCGATTAAATTACCAGAAACTTCAATTCAGATTTCTTTGTTTTTAAAGAACAACAGAACACGAATAGGATGTAATTTATTTAAATTTTATTGATTTCATCGCATTTCTTCTCTACACATATATTTATACAAATGTGCATTGCAATGCATATATTTAAAGAATGTTTTGGAATGCATAAATTTGATAAATGCATTGGAATGCATCTATTTGATTTATTCTTATCAATGTATAAACCTGGTTTATTCATTCCAATGACCGAATATGGTTTTAGCATAGAATTTATGCTTTTTGATATATTTGTTCTTCTCCGTGTAGGAGCTTAGGAGCTATTCCTAAGGGCATCTTCAACGGCGATCCAAATCGTGGATTTGATTTATTTGCTTAGACCGAACGCAAAAACATCGCTGCACCGGTGTTGTAAATTTGGTTTTATACTGGATCTATTTTGCATCATTTTAGAACTGCTATATATTTTGATCTATTCTTGCATCCAGTGTTGGAATTCTCACAAAAATATCAGTTCATCGTGCGCTACCCTTTTACTTGAGAACTTCCCGTTGCTAGTTTCACACGCCAACGTTTCTTGAGTGAACTTTCTGGGATGAGAGAATGAAACATCGCGATCTTTTTCAACTCAAATCACCGATGTGAGGATACGAATAAAATCAGATCTTTTTTTTACTGTATATCTTTACACAACATTCGTTCTTGAAAAACAAACTGCGCATTTCATAGAAATGAAATCTAGACAGAAAGATATCTGCCTTACACCCCGTTCGCATTACAACTTATATTACTTTATATAGAGTATCTTGATATCAAATGCCATGCACATTATTTCTAGTGAAAACTAGATTTATAGATGCTGGTATCCAGATAGTCTATATCACGTAATATAAGTTGTAGTGTGAACGGGGACAGGTTTCTACCGCAGATTTATTGAAAATGCAAACTCGCTCAAGTAAACTATCACTTCTATTGTGAGGGGAACTCCTCTTCTGTACAATCATCGTGGTAATTCACTATGATTAAGTTAGCATTCTCGAGAAATTTGTGGAAGAAGCCGTTGTTTACGTTTGTGACATTGGCCCTTATGAAAACTCCATGTCGATTTACTCATGTGAGACTTGTCTATTCCTATACCTACGAATCATCGCACAAAAGGGGACAAGAAGAATTTTGTTCGCTAGTCTCCAGCAACCCCGAGCATCTTGACAGATGAGCTTAGTTTCACGTACCCATGTACAAATTGTAGTTTTGACAGTTCAGGGAGATTGTTTACGTGGACTTAGAATATTTCCGGTTAGGTCGGTTTGAGAATTTGTGTTCTGAACTTATTACGATTGAAGTAAAATAGCCGAAAAACAGACACCATGACTTATTTTGACATCATTAAATTTTCCTTTTGCTTTTTTTCATTGAAATTTTCCTGAATTTAATTTTACAGAATTCGGTACATATAGAGAAACAAATCTAGGATTTTTTTAAAAAGGGCGACTCTAACAATGAGAGGCTCTCTCCTCTCTCGCGCTCTTTCATTTACTACAGCGCTATTATAAATCTTTTGAGGGATTCTTTAGAACAGATAGAAATACAACAGTGCTGGCTACCATACTCTACAAATAGTTAAATGAAAAACGTAACGCTGAATGGAATATGCATGGAAGAGAAAGTAATCAAAGAGAGTCTCTCAACTGCAGATTTGCCCTAATGAAAAAAAAACCTAGAAATGTTCATTTTTATTAAAATCTAAGTAAAGGCTAGTATGCAGCAAAATATGAAAGTTTTCGTTTAGAAAAATATGGCGACCGCGTTGCTTCAGTGACTATCAATTTATTGAAATTTGGGTTAATAATAACGTCCTATATCGGGTGATCATAACTTCAATTTCAGTAAAAAATACTGTTTATTACCGTTTCAATTTACTGGGTATTGGGTACTTGGTATTGTAAAAAAAACCTATTTTTAGACCAAATAAATACCTAATTTTATGTATTTCAATCTAAGCGTGTAGGCTGCTATTTTATTCGCGGCTTGCTAGCTTCCGGATATTTTTCAAGTGCTAAAAATTTCGGAGTGTTTTTATTATTACGGTTTTTAAATTATTCAATATTTGGCTAGTAGTCTAAGTCTCGAGTGTGTCAATGCTCCAATATATTCTCTGTGAAAAGGGTAAAAATATCCACCATTTAACATTAAGGAAAAGCAACAACATATCGTCAGCATTATATTCATCAAGTACGAAAATGTGCTCCACAGCTTTGAAAATAACAGTCGATGTACGAAATACGTTCAATTCATAATTTGGTTTCATTTGATTTGACAGAAGCAGTGAACCAAAATTATCGGGGTACATTGACTTTACTCTGGAGCTGTCAAGTTGTTACCGGGTTGGTCTCCAGTGACAAATGCATGGTGAAAGTAAATTCTGCTGCTGAACGTTCTCGGTTATGATCATTTGTGTTCTTCTGTATTCCGTTTTCGGATGTGCCGGATCAGTTTGCGTTCATGAAACTGTTGTGTCAATACTGTTGCGTATACTGATTGGTTCATATTCAGCTGATGTAAATGAACGTGAACACATTGGTTCAGCGGCTGCTGCCTTTGATGAACCGAAGAAACAAAAATGTTTCAATCGAAATCTGTTTGTGTTTGCAAATTTGAATATATATAGCTGTAAAGCTTTTCTGCACTATTCGGAATTACATTCAGAAATATGCTCGATGCATTAAATGTTTCCGGCAGCTTAATTCTATGCAGATTTATCTTCGAAGAGAAAGTTTCAACTCTATGTACCGTATAAGAAGGAATTTCTTTCTTTTCTCACTGCTTGATGACAAATCATGAATTGTAAACTGTAACAGTACCAACACATAAAAATATGAAAAATGTTTTTTGAGCTCTAACGGACGGTAGGTCCACGGCATGTAGTTTATTGATATCTTAATGCAAAACCTCGAATTTTGATCTGCCGATACTAAAAACTGAGGTTCAAAATTGTACTCAGTTGTCCTGGCCCTACCAGATTCAGACGTAGAGCTCCCGAATGTGAAAGCCTGGACCACCAGGACCGTGATGATCATTTTGAAGATCAGCACACAAAATAGTACCAACAATCAATATGCAACTAGCGATTTGAAATTGGTTCACTGTTGTAGAACCCCTTGGTCCGAATTACACCTTGAAGCCAGCACCTTGTTATACATATTTGCGCCTTTGTTTTGATTTGCTGTGTTATTTTGACAGAGTATTTGAGAGTGTGTTCATGTGAGTTCATTATAAGGGGTGCATTATTGAGCTTGGGACCGAGCTTGGGACGATGTTCTAGTACTGACTGAGCCAAGAAAAAAATCGTTTTTGTATGGGACCTACTGGTCTTAGAGTTAGTCTATGATAGTACGTAGTTATATAAACCAAAATTGGAATAATTTCAAATAAAATTTTGGTTCATATATTGACCAATAAAACTGATGAACTGATTCAACAAAACCATTGAGTTGAAACAAAACTTCATGCTTTATATAATTTAACGTCGTGTTTATTTTATATAACTATTAATATCTATTTATATTTGTTTATTTATATTTTTATCTTTACATATTTATATTTATATCGATACGTACATTAAAATTAAAATACGTTATTCTTGAACTTACATTAGAAAAACGATCGAAGCCAGAAGCAGAGGCAGCCACTTACCATGTCGGCAGCACTGAAAAACAATAATAATATGGCTGTTCGGCATGCTGACTGTATGAAATGTGCGCTCATACAAATATTTTGATAAAGTTAACCATTTAAGTTTGAAATAAATTTGGTTGTTATAAATCGAATATTATTAAATTAATGTCAGACAGTGATAAGTACCTTAAATTGTTTTATTGGTTTGAAATGAATACAATTTTAAATTGATTTGAATCTTTATTATGCATTGAAACAAACAGAAACCTTGTATTGAATAGCAACAAAATATTTTGTTAATTCAAAATAGAGTGATTTCTTAAGGTGATAAAATATCATTTGAATTAATATCAAACAGCAGTGATTTCTTTAAATAACCTTATTGGTTTGATTTGAATGAAATTTTGAATTTATTCGGAACTTTTTTATGAATTGAAACAAATAGGAGCCTTGTACTGAATCGCAACACGATATTTTGTTTATTCAAAACAGAGTGATTTCTTTGTGTGAGTATGAAGAATCTATGTTTTTTTTTTGTTTATTTATAAAGGCCTGTTCATAAACCACGTAGACCCACTTTTTTTGAAATTCTTAGACGTCCCTTTCCCCCTTCTTAGATTTTATCCATACCATTTTTTATTTTTTGAAATTTTGTATCGAGTGTTGACTTTGGTCAGATCCCCCAGACTTATCGAAATTTACAGCCTCGAGCTGATTCATCTCTCATCATAATCACATAACCGTAAATTGCATTTGCAACAAGTTTTTGTGTTCAAAAATAATGTCAATCAATTTTAAAAAAATGTAGATTAAAAATAAACCGTAAAAAATATAGTCTTACAGTTGTCAGTGAATGTATATGTTTTCAATGTTTGCCGATGTGCCAGTTTTGTAGCCTCAATTTCTACGCTTTATTCGAAAAGCAAAATCGACTCACCAGAGGATATATTATTTGAAGAGGTCGAGGAAGTTAACGACGCGCTAGTCGATTTATTGATTAGTTTTAAACTTTCTGAGCAATCCGTGAATTGCCTCCTTGGTAAGAAATTGAAAATTTATATTGAAATATTAAAGAAATATTGAAATAGAATAATTAATACCTACGCCATTTAGGACCGAGCAAACGAAATGCATTTACGGAATATAGGCTTGAGGGGTGCGACAGGTACGAATCTTCAAAATCAAAGTTTAAAAAAAAATTAGTGAATCCTAGAGGGTTTGAGCTGTTAAGTGGAATACCTGTTACTAGAAATTATAAGAAAAATTAGCATTTTCCATTTAATTCCAACTACCTTTGCTTATCTTGACAGATACGCGTATTTCGTACACAATATGCAGACTTCTTCAGTGTCTCGTACTGTGTAAAAGTAATGCATAGAATACGCTGCGTGTAAAAGTAATTTATTTATTTATTTATTTATTTCGTCAATCATCATTGTAGACTTCATATACATTTACATTTATTCATTTATATTTACATTTGTATAAAGTTAGTATCTATGAGGCATAACTCTTGCAGTCAATTTTTTTTTTATTGCCGCTTTAGGCATAGTAAAATCGATTATTTCACAATATTCATTATATATGTTCATCATTCTGTTCATTGGTCTATTGCTAGCATAAATTGTTCTCTGAGGCCTTACATGAAATAGATTTCTGATTCTTAAAATGCGTGATGATGCATAAAAGTTCAAACTTTCTAAAAGGTTTGCCGAATTTATACGCTGCGAGATAACATTATTAACAAAACAGATCATAGCAATTTCTCGTCTTTTCTTCAGTGATTCAATATCAATTAACATGCAACGAGACTCATACGAGGGAATAGGAAATGAATTCCAGCCTAGTTTTCTAAGAGCAAATAACAAAAATTGTTTCTGTACAGATTCAATACGACTAATGTATGTTTCTTGGTATGGAGCCCAAACAACAGAGCAATATTCGAGAATGGATCTTACGTACGTTACATAAAGTGTTTTGATAGTATATGGATCCTTAAAATGATAACTGAACCTTTTGATGAATCCTAACATATTATTTGCTTTGAGAATTGTTGCATTAAAATGATCTACAAAGGTCAGTTTAGAATCAAGAATCACTCCTAAGTCTCTAATTTTATTGCATCTTTCAATTAACTGATTTCCTAGATTATACGTGAAATCATGTTGAGTAAGTTTTCTTGAATATGATATGATGTTACACTTTTTATATTAATATCAAGCAGACTTTTAGCACACCATTTGTAGAAGACATCAATTTCACTCTGAAAATGTTGCAAATCTAACTCACTACAGATTTCCATATACAGTTTCATATCATCAGCATAGATAATAACGTTAAGATGATTTAATACAAGATTAACATCATCAACAAAAAGAATAAATAAAAGAGGACCTAAATGAGATCCCTGTGGAACTCCTGAGGTAACATTAACTGATCTAGAGATCTTTCCTTTGAAACGTACCTCCTGTGTTCTATCTGTCAGATAAGATTCGATCCACTTTAATAGTGTCCTGGTTAAACCTACTCGCTTGAGTTTGAAAAGTAGCAATGGAATGTCAACTCTATCAAACGCTTTGCTGAAGTCAGTATATAAAGCTTCCACAAAATTTCCTCTATCCATTGCACCTAAAGAAAATTCTACAAATTCCAATAGATTAGTAGATGTTGATCTGCCTTTGAAAAAACCATGTTGATTATTCGAAATCCGATTTTTTACCTGGTTGAATAATTTTTGATTTACAATCGCTTCAAACATTTTAGGAATGCTTGAAATGATTGCGATTCCTCTATAATTTTTAATGTCTGATCATTTGCCAGATTCAAAGACAGGTATTAAAAATGATTTTTTCCAGAATAGTGGAAAGTCTCCTGATTGAAGTGATAGATTAAAGAGCCAAAACAGGGGTTTAACAAAAGAAGTTGCTAGTTCTTTCAATAGTACTGGAGGTATCCCATCTGGACCAGGTCCTTTTCCAGCATCAAGGCCTTTAAGTGCCATTAAAATTTCTTGAACAGTGATGTTTTCAACTGATACGTCATTTTGATGCTCAGGTAGATAGGAAAAATAGTTGAGGTCAAGAATATCGTTGGATTTCTTATAAATATTTTGGAAAAAGCGTGCAAACTGATTACAAATGTCTCCGCTTTCAGAACCATCAAACTCTTCAAACTGCATGCGGGAAGGAAAGTTACACGTTTTCATTGTTTCCTTCGTGAAGTTAAAGAACGCCTTTGGATCGGATTTTATATTATTTTCTACTCTTGTATTGTACCTTTCGTATGCTGATGATATTTCTGCATCAAGTGCTCTACAAATATCTATGTATTTATCTAAATTTGGTAAACTTTTGATTTTTTTGTATGCTTTGTGAGCTTTTTGTTTTCTGTTTTTGAGATTTCTGATTTCACGTGTATACCATATCGGTTGCTTATAGTTTGTTAGTATTCTCTTCTTTTTCTTTGGAACGTAATCGTCAATAATTGCATATAGATTGTTACAAAATATGTCAACGGCCTTGTTCATGTCTTTTACATTTTTTAAAAGGTTCTGCCAATCTATATTTGTTAGTTTTCTGTTAATTTCAGTATAGTTTATGTTTTTGAAATCGTAAACAAGTTCATAATCAGTATCTTCTGGACGTTGCCTATGAGAATCTGAGAATAATGAATATTCGATAGCAGTATGAAATTTTTCATTCTTCCATAGTGGGTCTAAAGCTTCGTCAATGCTAAAATCTTCAGTACAATTAGTAAAAACAAAATCTAAATAGCAGTCAAGCTGGTTCCGAACATGATTAATTTGATGAAGTCCTAGGTGGCTGATTTTATCAAAGATAAGTTGTAAAGTTTCATTTTCACCTATAATTGGAAGCAGTAAGGATTCGTTATCCTTATCGTGAATAAAGTCAACTGTTTTCTGGTTAAAATCTCCATAGATGTGAACCTTGGTTTGAGGCTCCAAAACTTGAAATCTAGATTCCGCGATGTTTAAAAATTTGTCATATGAAGCTTTTTTAGCCGTATGTGGAGGAAAGTAAACAGATACAAAAAGATGAAGTTCGCCATTCATCATTACTTTTACCCACACGTCTTCAAATTCTTTATGTTTTTCACTAGGGATTATTTCGGCTTGAAGGTTTGCATTGACGGCAATAAGCACACCACCACCGGATTTTTTCTCTGATAATGTCAAGTCACGGTCACATCTGAATACATTAAATTTGCTACCGAAAACTTCCTCACAATCTCCTCCTTGACAATAAACAATTGTTTCAGTTAATTCTATTTTATTATACACACAAGACTCACTTGAAGAATGAGGAATTACCTCATGTGGATCAGCATCCTCAAATAAACGCGTCAAATCTATGAAGTCTTCCTCTGAAGAGGGCGTCAGTTTCGGCGAAAACACGTATGTCTACTTGTACACGCTTCACACGATGTCGATGAGCTCGCAAGCACACAAATGCATAGAATACATAGGAATGTGCCTAATTGTCATATGACTTGATACTGGCACAGTTTTCATTTATTATTTTCCAAATCCAAGTGACCGAATGGTCTAATAATTATAACAAACTTTCTTCTGGAACGATTCGAAGGATTTTGACACCCATATTGCTATGGTTCAAATCAAATCATTTTCTGGCCATTCGTGACCCCATGGGAACCTTCCCTGAACTGGCCACTCCAAAGCCAAGTGACCGAATGGTCTTATAATTATGACAAACTTTCTTCTCGGACTATTCCAAGAATTTTGACACCCATATTGCTACGGTTCAATCCAAATCATTTTCTGGCCATTCGTGACCCCATGGGAACCTGCTCTGAACTGGCCACTCCAAAACCAAGTGACCGGATGGTCTAATAAATATGGCAAACTTTCTTCTGGAACGATACCAGTAATTTTGACACCCATATTGCTAGGGTTCAATACAACTTGTTTTCTGGTCATTTGTGACTCCATGGGAACCTGCTCCGGAGTAACCGTTCCAGGATCAAGTCTCCAAATTATCATATGGCAATCACACACAATCCTGTGTATTCATTCCACAACTCTTAGTATCATTATTGTTGATTTTCTATTGAAATCTGATATTTATACCAATTTCAGAACACGGTTCCGGAAATCCAGTTTTCCCGGAGACGGATGCTGTCCATCGGTCAAATGAGACAGTTTTGAGAAAATGGTTGAGTTTTTGAATCCAACACTGCTAAAATATTCCAAATCGGTTGGATATTTCCATAATAAAGATCATTTAAGTTAATGGTTTTGTTGGCAAAACGGGGGCTTCATTCACTCGATGTTACAAAACTGAATACTCTTATTCGGCAGAGGTAGCTGATCCGCTGTATCATTTGAAAAATATGTTCGTGAACTATCAGTAGCCTGACACATGATGGTTCAGCAGTATCATGATAGATTTCCAAACACTGCTCTTGGTGCTAGTGAATTGCCTTTCCGTTTCATTTATAAACAACGAATGCTTGTCTTAGTTATTTTACAGCCACTGCATTTTCCGGAAAACGCTGACTAGATCGAAACGCGGAGGTTGTGAGATTCCGAATAGTATTTCGATTGCTTGGAAATGAAAAGTCATGAAGTTTTCAAGGTAAACAATCTGTTTATTGATAGATTGGTCATGATAAGCACTTGCAAAGAGCACATACAGATAAATTTTGGAGAAGCCTCTAGTTGACTCTACTTGTCGCATAATGTCCAGGAACACCTCCCTTGGCTAGCGCTTGTCGTTGTAGGTTTGCGTGTCGCTAAAGTAGTCCCGGAACAACTTCTGATGACCGGAACGGAAATCACGGTCGACGTTGGGGCGTTATCCAGGATGTGACCCTCTCCGTTTCGGCTCTTGTTTATCCACTGCCAAACTACAAATCAGCATTATCTAATATCGTGTTAATGAAATGCATGCATTCACACACTCACCTTCAGCCAAACGAAAGAACAAGTATTCCTAGTCGTCAGCTAACGACGCACTATTGGCGTTAAAAACTATTTGGTCAAACCAATCAATGGCAAAATGTTTGTGAAAAATCTGCGATCTCTGAATAAAAAACTTCTGGTCTCTGATGTTGAATGATCGACAGGATGACAGGTGTTGGCGGGTTTAACAACAAGAAATACAACACCGGTGCGGGGAACGCAAAGTTGATCGATTTTAGCTAGTTCTATTCAAGTTTCGCTGATGCCAATCAGGTATAAAGTTGATCTACATAAAAATAGACCGCCGCTGAAGATGCCCTAAACCACGTGGACTTTTCTGAAAAGAAAAGAAAAGTCTACGACGGGGGAGGAGGAGTGGGCTACGATTTTCAAGAATGAGTCTAAGTGGTTTATGAACAGTTCCGTATACATATATTCGAGATATTCCTGTTGCCGTTTACACCACAAGTCACAAAAAAGATCGGTAATTCGGTCATGAATGGCTGGTATAAGGAGGAATCCAGGTAACGCCAACGTGAGGTTAAATGTTGTAGATGGCACTCTTCCAAGATGGTTTTGCTTGCTGTCCAAGGAACGTAACTGGTGATAAAAAGATAAGAAAATCGACGATAGTGACGATACTGTCCATACAGTTTGAAACATAGCTAGAAAGTTATCATCATTTTTAGTTTTAGATACTACGATGTTTAACCTCACTTTAGCTTTACTTGGATTTCTCAATAGCAAATTCAAACATTCGAATTCCGGCAAAAAATCCACCAGCTTCAATTAGGATTATCGGTTTACAAGACAGGTTGGATCTCTTCGAGCAATTCTTGAACTTTTCAATGGAGACGCTTCATCAATTGCGAAGCAACGTACCCCGTACCGATTCTACCCGTTAAAATAACCTCACTGTTTTTCCTTTCTCACAGATACGACAATCTCACCGACGTGCTGGTGGACGACTCGATGCCAAAGCCCGGACAAAGCCTCGAAGATGAAGACGCATACGACCAGGAGGACGAGAATGATCGGGATATTCACGAGGGCAAAATCAGCACCCGGAACGGATCCATTTGACATCAGGATCACCCCAAGTCACTGGCATCATCTGGCCGGGTAATCGACCCGAAGAAATCGATCCGCAAAAACATGAACCAAAGCTACGAAAAACTGGACGAAGATTGCGATTGTGATGTTATCAAATAGGAACGCCCGTCGATGATGCTCGGTCGCGATGAGATTCTCGCCGAAGAGACATCGAGCTAGTTGGAGGCAGTCCAGCTGCAGCTATGCATACAAGAGTGATTGTAAATAAACTGAATCATATACAATAATCTTTATACATTTACGCGATGTGGTTGAAGATAGTGGATGATTTGCCTATGTAGATCTGTTCGTTTGAATTGTTTTCATAGTTTCATTTTCTTGAAGACGCGAAGGTGCTGGCGAGGAGTTCATACTGATAACAAATCCAATGGGAACGTTTTTTTTCGTTTCCTTCTGGCACTCGTTCTGCAGCAAGTCAATCAGAAATAAGGCTTTTAGAGACAACCGTGTGTGTATTTAATATTTAATTATCGAGTTTTTGGCATTGTAAAAGGGAAGTTGTTCAAATTAGACTTTATTATAAATATTAAATAGTAAAAGAACCTTTATACAGAATTGCACCCATCACATTCCACTCCATTGCGATGACTCTATCCGTACGGTGGGTGATGACCGAACTGCAATCAAAAGACGACTCCCATAAAGCCCGCTCCAAACACAGCCAACAACTGCACCAAACACTGTACCATTCGTTCCAGCACTTCCAACTTGCACTCCAATTTGAGCACCCGTTCGCGTAAATGCTCCATTTCGGTCGATTGTTTCTCGTTGAACTTTTCGCTTTTTGCGGCAATTTTTTCAACCATTTTTTTAGCACTGTTCGCAGCAACCGAGTCGTTTCCATGGGATCCATTATTTCCCATTGCGTTCGAAGGAGCACGCTTTTTGCTCAATTTCCCCAGCAAAATATGATCGCTGGTAAAGAGGATGTAACTTTGGTTCCCACACGGCACAGTCACCGAGACTGCACTGAGACATGTTCGAAACGAGTGGCAGAGAAAGATGATGAAGAAACAATCATCGTCGCTTAAGTTACTTTTTCGTTACTATTTCGTTACTTAGCTGGCTACGAGTCACCTTTCTTGTCATTTAAACGTACTGCTTATCACAATTACCGAATGGCCAAACTCACTGTAATGAAGTTTTTCGAGCGGCTTTAGGTATTTGCGTTATAATTGCTTATTTTTATGACAGATATACATATTTCGTCAAGTAATAGACTCGAGCAGACTTCCTATGTGACTCGTATATTAAACTTATCACATATCTGGGTGTGGTACAGGGTGCGGCAGAAAATAATGCGAAAATTTGTTCTATTTCTTTCAAATCCCACTTTAAACCAATTCAAACAATAATATCAACAGTTTAGAGTGCGGTTATCTTTAATAAGTCCTTTTAAACAAATTTATTTAATGTGTCCTCCATTTTTATCCTCGAGCCGACGCCGGAAGTCAGAGCATGCCTTTCGGACGTAGTCCTCCGACATTGACTTTTCACACTAGGGTGTGATGTTTTGCAGGCTCGTGCTTCAAATGCCCAAATCGAATAATCCAACGGATTAAGATCTGGACTGCTAGGGGCCACAAATCCTTCGGCCAAAACTTCATGTTATCGTTCAACCATTGTTGGGTTCGATTGGACGTGTGACACGGCGCTCCATCCTGCTGTAGGACAACGTTTTGGTCCTCGGAGAAGTTGGCCTTCACCCAGGGAAGCACTTGGTCCTTCGAAATACCGATATACACGTCGGTATTGATTTTAACTCCAGCATCAATGAAAACAGGCGGCATTTTCAAACCGTTGGACGCCACCAAGCCAAACATCATGACACCAGCCGGATGGTTGGTTTGAAATTTGAATTTCACTTTTTCCGGAACGTTCTCCATTTTCTGCGGTGAAATGAACCGGTCCATGCGGCTGTTGGCCACAGCATCGATGCTGAAAAGCTTTTCGTCGGAGAACGGGAATATCATTTTTTCCTTCTTCAACAAGGAAAGCAATCTCTTGGAACGAGTCACTCGTAGTTCCTTGAACCGGTCCGTAATCAAGTGGCGTTTCACTCTGGCTCTGGAAGATGCATGCAGGTCTTCTTTGATGATTCTCCGCATGGATTTCTCCGAAATATTGGCTTCCTTTGCAAGTTTTGATTTGATCACATTCAGCGTGCGTGCAAAGCGCGGACGTCCGCTTCCCGGCTTGGGACTGTTCATAAACCACGTAGACCAAAATTTGACACTTTCAAACCCCCCCTCCCCCATCGTAGACTTTCGTAGCCTTTTTCCAGACCCCCCCTCCCCCCTTAAAGTCTACATAGACTTTATCAAATTCATTTTTTTTATTTTATGGGCAATGCTCTACAATATGTGGCTGTGGTAGTTTGAGGAACGGTTTATGAAATAAAACTCAAACAATCAGGTTATTCAGATATTCATTTTAATTTTGTTTCATGAAAATTTGGCAGAAATAAAAATTAACAACAATCAATTGTGCAAATGCTAAAGATGCCCACACCATGGCTGCTTGAACCAATAATTGAAGTTCATCTGCGGAAGTTCCCTAGTTGCTACAACTAATTATGATCGTGATGTGCTACTAGGGTTCTGGTGGAATTGTTTCTTGGATGTCAAGACCAATGATTTTGACAAAACGTGATTCTATCTGTAGAACTTCCGTAGCTCCGTTCTCGTTGACCTCACAATGAATTTCTTCCTGGCGTTGCAACAGAATCTTGAGTGGTCTTATTTTCTTCGACAAAATATCTGCCTTGTGGATGCTTTTGCGTTGATCTGCGTTCACTTTTGTCGCAAAATCAGTCCACAATAAAAGCATATGCGGCTATTTTTGTTTTTACTTTAGATATCAAGTTCAGTTTATCTTCTTTGAATGTTTTCAAATGCAAGTTGACGTCTTACCAGACCTCCTAATGTATTTTCTACTTTGTCTCACATGCGCTAAAACCCTCTACTAAATGATTGTCAAAAGGGAAGTTAACTATCAAATGTCATCTCATTCACGTATAAATGATAATACTCAATGCCCTAGTAGCACATTGGTTGCAAATAAGTCAATGTAACTGATATGTGACTCAATTAAGTCACAATCAAGTTTCTGCAACCAATAATGAGATATGTCTTGTGGGGGCGACCCCGGCGTAGTGGTTAACATCCATACCTCATAAGCCAAAGTCACGAGTTTGAACCTCATCCCTGGACAAGTTACGAAAATACATAAAAAAGGAATTTGAGCAACTTCGATGGGAGATGAACCAGCCCAGTGCTGAAAATCTCGATAATAAAGGGAAAAAAAGAGATGTGTTGCTTGGGTGGTTGACATCAAAAACTTACTATTGTGTTGATACCATGCATTCGATCTATCGATGTTGTAAATAAACGAATAGTGAAACCCACAAGCTTAAATTACTGTCTCTTTTTATCCCTTTTTTCCTCTTGAAAAGATAATTAGTCAGTAATTTTAGTGTGTAGCATTAAAACCCGTTCACATTGCAACCTACATTACGATCTTGATATCAAATGGCACGCAAATTATTTTTGGTGAAAACTTAAGCCTGTCAACGTTAATTTTGGATACACTTATTTCTGTTTAGATTTTAAATTATTTCACGGATCGCTAAAACGTTTCACTCATGTGACAGCTGAAACTCTCCACTTTATTTCGTGGTACAACATGTTTACATTCTTGTTACATTCAGTAAAATGGCGTCAAATCAATTGGACACGCATTTTTACTGAACCTGATCCTGCCAAGAAACTAAAATTCCCAAAAGTACCGTGTTATGTGTTTGCAAATCATTTGGTAAGCACTTGACTGTGGATCGGAAGGTTGTAGGTGGAACAAATCGAAAAGTATGCTCCCGATAAATGGACAAGAAAGTGATAGCCATTATTGAGAAAAATCCCAATCTTTCTGTGTGAAATGTGGCGGGAAGTCAAAATCATACGCTACAAAAAGTAAACAGGGCAAGGACTGAAGCCGTGCAAAGTGAAAAAGGTATCCAACTGTGATGACATGCAAAATTTCACTGCAAAAAGTCGTGCTAAGGTGCTTGACAAAAACATTTTACAAACATTTTCTTGTATCAAAATGGACGACGAAATATACGTACTCGAAGACTTTAAATAGCTTCAAGGTCTGGCTTTTTATACCGCAAAGTAAAGGAACGCCGTTGCCAAGTATTTCCGGACAAAGAAGGTGTCAAATTTCTCGAAGAAGTATTTGATGTGACAGGCCATATGTAGTTGTGGTTGAAAATCTAATAGCTTCGTCTCTACCGACACTATCAATAAGGATGTGTACGAGAAAGAATGTCTGCAAAAGCGGTTGCTACCGTTTATCAGAAGCCACGACTCTCCGGTCTGTTTTGTCACTATGCGAAATCTGTCATGGAATAGTATAAGGTACAAGAAGTCAAATACGTGCCAAAAACAGCCAATCCACCAAACTGTCCGGAACATCGCCCAATAGAGAAGTCCTGGGCACTAGTTAGGCGGAAACTCTTCAAAACTAAGAAAAGAGCAAATGGCACCGACGATTTCAAGAGAAGATGGAGCATCGTCACGGTGGGCGTTTCGGAGGATACCGTACGGAACCTGATCGTGGGTGTACCACAGAAAGTTCGAGAATTTAACAGACAGAAGGATTAACATCCTAATCAATTGTTTCTATTGTAAATATGAATCTATTATTGTGAAATAAACAATCGGTATTTTTGAATAATGTATAAATTTTGTTTTGCTACTATTATTTTGGTGTCCAAAATTTAACGCAGACAGTCTTTAGATGTATAGATGCTAGTATGAAGATAGTCTATATCACGTTACATAGGTTGTAGTGTGATCGGAATGTTATGCTCCATTATTTAATTAGCTGCCATATTATACTGATTTGATGTATTGCTTCAATTTTTACAAAGCTCAGGGCTTAAAACTTTGTGCATCTCTGAGCAAATTTCTTGAAACTGGAACATGTTAGCATTCAAGCTCAATCCAGGATTAAGATTCATAGAATAACTAAAATTAAATTTAGAACGCAACCTGTAGAACCCACAATTTGTACGTTTGTTCGTATCATTAATATGTTGAAAATAAACATAATATGATTTTAATTTCAAACATCGATGTCACTTTGGTTTTAAACATAGAATATGTTAGAAAGAAAGCAAGTTTATGTTTGCGGCCAAAATAAACTAATTTTATGTTTGGATTTACCTGGAATATATTTGTTATGACGATATTTTTCTCTGCGTTTTGTAGAGACAAAAAAGGTCTACGTAGACTTTTGGTATATCCCCCCTCCCCCGTCGTAGACAAACGTGAACTTTCGAACCCCCCTCTTAATTGTCTACGTGGTTTATGAACAGCCCCCTTCCGCTGCTCAGGACCATCCTGCAGGGACTTTTTCATGCGGTAAACTGTTGCCAAATGGCACTCCTACCCCCTTGGCAATCTTTTTGGGCTTCTTCTGGGCGAGCAACAAACTGGTGATCACTTCTTTCGCGAACATTTTGACGAATTTGCAATAAAACAAATAGAATGTTTGAATGCAGCACATGAAAGTGAACATAACATACACTTTCGACAGAAATTAGTCACTAGCTACGAATTAACCCAATACTCAAGTTTGATCATTTTCCCATTATTTTCTGCCGCACCCTGTAGTTCTAGAGTTATGCAGAAATTTTAGTTTCATTTGTATTAGAGCCCCTCTTCTAGGTGAGGGGAGAGGTCTCAAACAACCAAAGAAACAGTTTTCGCCTCCAGAAAACTCCACATGCCAAATTTGGTTTCATTCGCTTTATAACTTCTTGAGTTTAGCAGCAACTTCAGTTTCATTTGTATAAGAGCGTCTCCTTCTAGAGAGAAGAGGGTTCTCAAACTACCATAAAAACATTTCTTGCCTTCAA
>JASCZW010010016.1:0-38962 GCA_034211315.2 Aedes japonicus | reverse complement strand
TTTTAAACAAAATACTTACCTCGTAGTTAATTAAATTATCTTAAGCACCCATTGATGAGACACGATATGCATCACCATCACCATAATAAATACACAATTGTTGGTTGATAATTAATTCAAAAGAGACTACATGATGTATGTGAGAATGAAAAGCGTATGCGAGGTTATGCAACAGAAATCTTGACTGTAATATTGACCATCACCGGTTCACATTTCCCCGCATAAAGTTTGAAAGCAACACACAATAAACGATTCTTACCACATTCCGACGAGCAACCGAAGTACTGCGATAGTGATGAAATTAACCGCCATGCTCGACACCAGCGAGCAAACGGGTCGTGATTACGAGCGAAACCACGATCACATTCTTGCGCCCTTTGGTGTTCAAGCCACGTAACCCCCACAAGTGCGAAGTCAAGATGATACCTGTTGTGTTGTTGAGCGCGGTGATGATATCAGAATGGGGAAAAACAGAAAAGAATTTATTATAGCTGTTTTCTACACGCTGCTATTCAATCCACTTCCCGGTAAGATGAGCTTTAAATGCACTGTTAGAAGATTGACACCTCCAGTGCCTCATAGATAAACTGCAATGCAAACAGTGAAAGCAAATGCCCCGTAAAATAAACGCAATGGCAAAGACTAGCTGGACAGCTGTTGAGAAAATTCAGTTCATCTTCTAGACAGTAAACAAACAATTCCAACAGCTGATCCAGTCATAACACGGAAGCGATCATAAATTTCAACAATGGGTAGCACGTCCCAACGCTAGGGGACAGTTTTACATCCGGGGTCAGCTTGCTTGTAAATGTGGTGAAATTTAACTTCAGATTTTATCAACCCGAAAACGTGACACCAATCGCCCTTGCTTGCGATGAGATTATGCCGCTAAGAAACAAAGTTTAAAATAACGCTCGTGTTTACTATTTCCCTGTGCAGTAGTGTATATTTGCCCTTCTGTCAGATGGCAATTAAAGCTCCCCAAGAGAGTCGGATGATGAATAGCAGAGAAAAACAAACTCAGCAGTAAAAGACTTACCTGCGAAGCTCACACCAGTGAGCACGCCTTTATCGGTTGCCGAGAGATTCAAGTCACAGTGAGCTGCCGGGATGAGGATCGATATGCCCATGGTTTCATTAATAACGGCTAACATTATCAAGGCGGACGCCAGAAAAACCTGCCATCCCATGCGACCGAACCCTGAAATTGAACGAGGGAAATTTAAAAAATTATCATTGATTTAATTTATTACGCCTTTATATGCGAATGTGTGAACCTTGGCCTTAACCCCAGCCATATGGTTCTGCCCGACCTCAGAATCGCTAGTTTTTTACACCCTTGCTATCTTCCTTTCTTCTACATTCTTCACCACTTTAGGTCGTTTTAGAAGTTGTTTCTTCATAATGGCCCAGTTTTTTTTCCATGGGCGCAGTTCCGGAGTGTTTGGGGGGTTCAGATTTTTCGGCACGAAATCGACATCATTCGCCTTATACCACTCTAGGACGTCCTTCGAGTAGTGGCATGATGCCAAATCCGGCTAGAAGATCGTCGGACTGCCTTGAGCCTTCAGGAGAGGGAGAAGCCGCTTTTGAAGGCACTCTTCCAAATAAACCTGTCCATTCATGGTGCTTGCGGTAACGAAAGCCGTATTCCGCTTTCCGCAAGTACAAATCGCTTGCCAGATTAAGAACTTCTTGGCAAACTTCGACATCTTCTGTGTCCGTAGGTTCTCGGGAACACCACACTTATCCACGGCAGTCACATTCAGGTTTCCTGGAATCTGGTTGAAGTCCACCTTCACATATGTCTCGTCATCCATTACGCAGCAGTGAGGTTTCGTTAATGTTTGGTCATACAACTTCCTGGCACGTTAATTTCTGGTCGTACAACTTTTTCCGGATCTTTGATTCAGATCAACAGTCAGACATTCTTCGAACCGTTTTATCATACGCGGAAATTCGAAGAAGAGGATTTCACGGACAAAATTGGGGTATGTTTCCAACTGCTCCAAGAACCAATCAGCGAACACACTGCGCTTTATATGATTGTTAATCTTGAGCTTCTGGGTCAATTGGAACTTGTATGGGTACAGACTCAAGTCTAGACGCAGAATTCACCAAGTTGAAATCTGTAAGAGGTCTAGTTGTGCACGGGTCGGGATCAACTGCCACGGGTTGTCCTGCATACTTTCTCGTAGAGCGGAGCACAGTGATTCTAAGGTGGAACTGAGTCGAAAAATCCACTTCCTCATTTTACAGCAAATATATGTTTGCAATTTTGTACACTATTTGAAATATCTGTTTCCAAAACATTGATAAAAATTGTGCTCTCTACGATTTTTCAAAGCATGGATCGTGATTTTTTACTCCCATATAATATGTACGGAGAATCGGAGAAAAAACTACAATTAAGTTTTCAAATATTAGCACATTACATGAGAGCTCAAAAATAAGTGCAATGGTGATGATATCAAGTTTCCAGGACCACAATGACCACATCCGGGTATGTATTCGTAGTACTCCCAGGGTAGTGTAAAATTTGTCAGATCCCATGATAGGTGGATAAAGTTAGGTTTGTATTCCTGGAATTTTCACTGTACATAACCCAAAACAGATGCAGCCAAGCTTCTTCTATAAAAACCTTGCTGGTCAGTGGAAGATTAATTGTATACACACCTATACATATAGAGTTTAACTCGTTAATAAAATAGATGCCTATTCAACTTTTTTTTTATGGAAAAATTACTACTTAATGCAAATCTTACCTCTGACTTCCTGTTGTACAATTCAGGGTGCTTCGATGTAAATTTCTTAAAATTATTTCTTTTTGCAAATTTATACCATTAAATCATATTAAATGATATTTTTCTGGCTCTAAGAAAACGTATTTGACTCAAAAGGCTCTAACCCTGACGACATTCCACCTGTGTTTTTGAATCACTTGGCCAAGGAGTTTACCGGTCCGTTTTCTGGCTCTTCAAAATAGCGAATTACAAACTGGTTGGGTTCTGGAACCTTGGCCAATGTATGGAAAAGCTTCTAGCCTTTACTGTCTTTAAATCTGGCAAAAAAAGTCTTTAAAAGGGCAAACGAAGGGTAAGAGATGTCATTTGGTATATATTTTGGCCCATTTGCTGAATAGTTCGTTCAATATTCATCCAATATCGAAGATTTCTATACCTAGGTAACCAATAAGCATTAGCATATGCAGTAAGTCAACACTAAATCTGGATATCAGATGCTACAAGCCTTATATTAGCATTATATCAGCATCTGTTGTAATGTTTAATTTCAAATGCTATTTTAAATGCTTGTAGCCTGTAATAAACATTTCAAAATGCAAAATAGCATTGATGAAGCATTATCTTAGCATTGCAGCAACGCAGTAGTGTATTGGGCCAAAAAAGGCATTTTTGTTGCATTTAAGGTGACTAAAGACGCTTTGGAACTGCTCATTAGTTAACTGGATAGGTATGATTTAGTCATAACAACCTACGTCTAGGAATAGTGAAGTATAATTAAGTCTGTTAATAGTACGGGTTATTCAGCAAATTGGCAAATAAATACTGGGTTAATATAAAGACAGTGTAAAAATACATCCGTTACCCTAGACGATCCAAGTAAATTTAGCAGAGACTTGTTTACATTTTACTCCCATTTTTATGTGATTAACAAAGATTAAAAAGTGTGAAGAATCTCGTGATAGTTTGATTTGATCTGATGCAAGCTGCAAAACGAATTCGATGGTAGTTTGGGTCAAATGTGATAAATTTTCCTGTGTAGACCATGAGAATGTGATTTTTTGGTGCATCTGACTGATACTTGTTGGACGTTGGGATTTAGTTAGGGCATAAGATTAGTTCGGTTAAGAAACGGTTGTATAATGGCAACTCCGTGTAACAGCAGTAGGGTGACCAAGAAAAAATGGAGCCATCCCTTCCTTGCATCATAAAATCACTTATTTCTATCTGGAGCTTCTGGTTGATTGATTGATTGACTATATTACAGTCTTGATCCTGTAGTTTAAATTTGAGCTAAATCCACAAACATTTACCCAATTTCATAGCGGGTTGATGCTTGTACGGGAAAAATCATCAAAATGTATGGAGCAAGAACATGATTTCAGTTTTTAACGCAAAATGGCGAAGTTAGTGCCATAGTAGCATCAAAATTGAGATTCCTAGAGAAAATTCGACAATATCTGACGCCAAATACCAGCCGAGGAGGACAAACAAACTTGCAAACACTCGTCCCAGTCTACAACCGAATGGTTCGGTTCAGCTCTGGAGCCTTCGTTACCAGCCCGATCAACTCAGTCATGGCCGATGTGGGCACACTACCCTTCGAACTGCTTTCGACAAAGGCGATAGCGCGGACGGCCATCAGAATGCTATCGAAGAAGCGTAACAATAACACCTGTTCAGGCAAAAACTAGCTTTAAGTTTCATATACGCATTTTATAACCCTATCCTGAATTATTTCACACCCTAGAATTGTATAAGCTCATTAAAACGTAAGACGAGTGTGACTTCCTTCTACATAGTGTAATTTTACTCTTCTCACTCTCATTTTGGACATCGCTAACGATTGAATAGGTAGCAAAGTCATTTCGGATTAGATACCCGATTGTAGCCACATCAACTATGATCAATATAAGTAAGCAAGAGATGGATAGGAGTCAGTACACTTTGGAACATCACACCAAATAGATTGTCGCTTCGTGAAATACAAACAAACTAGTTCAGTCTAATACTAAAATCGGTGACTTGTATATCCGCGACCTGGAACTCCGAAAGAAAAGGACATCAGTCCGTTTCCCACCGCCAGCTACTCTTTCTCATCGGCCGCAGTGAGATTCCAGACTCAACAACACCCTTCCCTTGATTTGACGAGCATCGGATCGGCTCGAAGAACTAACGGGCACTACGTTATCAACCGTCGGCCAACTTACAAGGTCGAACAAACGAGTTGGGCACGCTCGCAAACCAGCAGTTGTGTGGGACGTGAAGCGATCAGTACGAGCCGGAGATCCACCGGAAAAAGAGCAAACAAATCGTACAACAACTGTTGGCATCACGCTTCAACCAGTCAACAGTAGTCTACACATACGGATCCGAGTCTGGCCAGACTGTAGGGGCAGCTTACTACAACAATAACACAGCTGGAACATACATTCTACAAAAGGAGTGCAGCATATTCTCTGCGGAAGCGTATGCAATAAAAATGGCGATCACGATACCAAACCTGAGCGATTTGGTAATTTTATCGGACTCTGTAAGTTGCCTACAGGCCTTGAAAACAGGGAAACCAAAACATCCATGGATTCAAGAGATAGAACAGGCAGCACAAACTTGATCTGTTCGGTTCTACTGGATCCCTGGCCACGCTGGCGTCAATGGGAATACCGAAGCCGACCAACTTGCCAACTAGGCTAGACGACAACCGGCCATCGATATCCCAATCCCAATTGCCGCTAGATAGTAGTTAGTGCCATAGACGCCAAATACCAGCGTCATATTTGTCGAATACCAGAAAATAATCTGAGTAAGGTCAAAAAAGGTTATTGGCAGTTTATTGAAGTTATGTCTGACTGATACTAGCAAAAGTTTCAGATAAGAAGAATGCAGTGCGAGAAATAACGCTGCTGCAAGAAATCCATCATAAAGTAGAGCGATTCAAACAAATATGAAGACAGCAAACTTATGAACGTGAGGTGATTGAAAAATGGAAGCAGCATTACGAGGAACACCTGAAGAGCGCAGAGGCGGAACACGAGGGTAGTAGAAGGAATGGATCCATCGGTACGACGTGGGAGATGTGCCAACTCCCACGATAGATGAAGGCAAGGATGCTATCAAAAAGCTTAAGAACAATAAGGCAACTGGTAAGGATTGTATCTTAGTGAAACTTATAAAAGTGGGCCCGGATAAGGATAAACCCGGATAGACTTGTCTGTAAAAGTATCTGTCAGTTAGATCTGCAACTGGAAAGAGCGAGTTATATGCCCAATGTACAGGCTTGAATCACTGAGAATTGAGTTCTTCAATATCTTGAGGCACTGTTTATATTATTGCTACGCTCCTAGTGGTCGGATCTGAAATGTTTTGACAGAAGTATGTTTTGAAATTTCCCGTTTCGTACAAAATTAATTTTCCGTTCGAGGCTTCCATCAAGTATATCTTCGATGAACTTTTGAGCACCAAAAGTTTGTCGAAGATATACTTGATGGAAGCCGCGAGGAAGATATCCTTGATGGAAGCCTCGAACCGAAAATTAATTTTGTACAATCACTTTGTAAATCTGAAGTTCTGGTCAGGTCGAAGCTTTTGAAATTGGCTAAATAGACTGTATGCACCGTGTGACCATTCTCAGCAGCATCATGGCAATCGTCATGGCAATCATGGCAAGTAGAAATCAGGATCGGAAGTTGAATTTGAAGGTGTTGAGAACGATTAAGGCAAACCCAGGGCCGTCGGATTATGATATCGCCAGGAATTCAATTCCAGCCAAAGCCCGTAAGAAGAATTCGTTTGCGAGAAGGATTTCGATCTTTTCGATCCAGCAAGCAACTAAACACTAAAGCAGAATCTAGTTACAAAAATGGGCTTCCCTGACAAAAGTTCTGTAAAGCCCCTAGTTAAGGTGATGCCCCTAGCAAACTCAAATTCGTTTTTGCCGATAGATTCACAAAATCGCTTATGATCTGGGAAGGCATTTGCAGCTGCGGACAAAAATCCAGGTTTTCGTTATTAACAAGACTATGGATTCTGAAGCACTCTGAAAAACGTATTCTTCCGTACATTAAAGCTCACAATGGACCTGTGAAGTTAAGGCCTGACTTAGCAAGCTGCCACAAGAGCGGAGAAGTACTACAAGGATATCGAGCCAAAGAAATCAACCTAATTTCTTTGAAAAAGACATCATCTCCCCCGAATGCCCTCAACTCCACTCGATTAAAATATATTGAGCAATTGTCAAACAGAAGTAAACAAAGAGTGAAACGGTGACTCGGCATGCAAATGAGATAAAGAGATGATGGAACAAAATAAACTTTCAGGTTAGCTTCCAGAGTAAACAAATATGATGAGTAATAGTCGCAGCAAAGTTCCTGTTTTCTTAAAAACTAAACCGGAGTAATTTTGCGCTATTTTTCCTTTGGTTATCCATAAATGACCTTCATTTTGGGAACTCAACATTGTAGTTTCATTTAGATGACTTCAAGATAGATGCAGTTTTTTGCGTCCCGATATTAAATGACTCAAGCTTTATTCTCTATCAAGCAGATTTGTAGGAATTTATCAAGCTGAATTCGTGGATTGGCGATCGACAACAGGCTTTATGTTGCGACAAATCCTTTAGAAGTTCCGCAAATATGAAGTTCCTATACTCCACCTATTTATCAATTTGAAGGCCACATTCGATACTATGTTATCATTAAGAGCTATGGAAAATGATGAACGAGAACAGTTTCTTCCGGGAAACTGATACGATTTTAAGAATAACCCGAACCTTTCCACCCGAGACATGGCCAAAAAGGTCAATTCGTCGTAGTGGTTCGTCTAGCAGACCATGAAGCGGGCTTGGCTACGTGTTTTTAAGGTCAGGAAGGCGCCAAACCGGACTGACAAGCAAAACACGGTGGCCAAATTGCGTGCGTGGAAGCTGTACCGTGAGTGGCTGGTCAAGCCAGGCTGTCTCGTCATGAAAGACGAGACATATATCAAGGCGGACACCAAACAAATCCCCGGCCTCGATTTTTTTGTCGGTACGTCCCGCATGGAGGTTCCGGAAAAGTTCCGTAAGAGAAAGATGGACAAATTCGCGAAGAAGTACCTGTTGTGGCAGTCGATCTGCGAGTGCAGACGATACAGCAGGCCGTTCGTTACAACCGTCACCATAAACGGGCAGATTTATCGAGAGGAATGCTTGCAGAAGCGCTTCCTGCCCTTCCTCCGCTCTCACCGTGGTCCCACGCTGTTCTGGCCGGATCTCGCTTCGTGCCATTACGCCAAGCCTGTTATGGATTGGTACGAAGCGAAGGGCGTTAATGTGGTCCCGAAGGAGGCAAACCCACCAATTACACTAGAACTTCGTCCAATCGAAAAGTTTTGGGCGGTAATGAAGAAGAAGTTGAAGAAAAGCGGAAAAACATTCATAACCGATGAAGCTTTGAAGAAAAACTGGAAGAAATTGTGTAAGGAAGATGGACAAAGGCTCACCCAAGATCTCATGAGCAGTGTTAAGAGAAATGTACGAGCATTCAGCTTGGGGGAGGGAATTCTATAATAAACTATGCCAAAACATAGCTAATATATAGTTATTTAATCCCTGAACATTTGAGAAGTATCCGATTTAAAATGAATTTTTGTTGATCATTTTAATGTGTCTTATTTTTTCCGAGTCCAATCTCTATTGCGCTATATGATGTAATGAACTTTCTCATGCAGGGATTTCAATAGCTCCAGTGAGTTCATCTGTTTCGCAGATGAACATTCTCGGAATAACATCCAATCGATGTCAATCAAGTTTTGTGGTGAAACTTTGAGTCGCAGTTACGGTCCTATTGTGACGTCGGACCAGCATAAATATATCAGTAATATGGTAGTCTACATAACCAATTTCATTAATTTTAATTGGTGAAAAAATGATCGAAAATAGTCAATCCAACAGCCTATATCAGCAATCATGATTTAAAACCCGTTTCTCTAGTGAGTTAATTTTTCAGGAAGTTGAAAACAACGTAGAATAACTACACCCATTGGATATTTATTGAGTGAGATCTTTCTGTTTACTACGTTTCCTACACTAATTGCAATACCAATTTCAAAAGCAATCGTTACCAAGGTTTGCTCATTTGAGGCAGAAAATGGAACCATCTCCACGAAAGCACCTTTCAATCGCTTACGTGGCTACGTCCTTGCAATCGAAGAAGATATGAAGGATTTGGTATCTACACACTTAGAAAATTTTACAGTATTCGGTAGTTTTTAACCGAACGTTCAACACCTGAACGTTTGTTAATCCGATTTACCGGATTTTGGTGATATTTTACAGCTTTCCGGTAAAACAATTACTGGAGTTTGTCAAATTTTGTAGGAAACCTAGTTTATAGTAGGTTCATTTCACATACACATTTCAGATTTCACTTGAACAATGCAACTAGTCATGGTAAGAATAAAGGACTTGCCTAACAACTCGTTTAAAAGCCGTTTAGTTTGAGTCAAAAGGATTTGAAAGGATTTTTTTCACGTGCTATCGTAGATACTTCGATTTCACCACAACTTATCGAAAAAACACGCACCACGATACAACATAATCATTTGAAAAAAAAAAAGCACTCACCTACTATATCAATCGCTTCATCAAAGGTATGGCTTTTTGTCTCTGCTTGCGATACCAGGTCCAGCTTGCCATTTTTCGGTGATTCAATGACAAAAATTCTACCGCCAGCAATGTTATCCACGCTTTGCAGCATTTTTTGCAGTCTTTTGCGTTATTTTTTTTCGTCTAATTGAAAAACAGCTCAGCTGCTATTGGGCATGCTCTAACGGAAAAAAAAAGATTTTCCATCTGCCATCAACCACTACCCACATGAAACTAAAAGCTGCACCTTTCATCTGAATAATTTAAACTATCCTCCATCAACTTGACCTGCCTACGAACTACCTTCCTTCACGCTGATAAGATCCTAGAACGCCCATCAGCGGAATAGCCGGGTGTGTGTTCAGATGACATCTTTTGTTTGCCAGGGATTTTGGTGACGTGTTGCTAAAAGGTTTAATGAGATGCTTACTAGAAGCTAGTTTCCAACAACTGATAAGGATGGTTGCCGAATATTAGCACTGATGTTGAGAGATGAATAATGAAACGTTCAATTCTCGTAAACAAAAGCAGAACGTGGGTGCCAATCAAGCTTAAATTTTGTATTTTTAGTTTTCTTTTTCCGAAATCATTCACCTTTACTAAGCGCGTTTTAAGCTAGGGATGAGTATTCAATATACAATATTGAACATTTTGAATCTTCTCTGCATGAATATTTATTCAGTTTCATTGACTAAAACATAGTGCTTTCGAATATTATGGACAACAACAAATTGAAGAGCCAAGAGAACGTCACCAAAATGATAGGATGCTGTTGTTATTTCGTTTTCACGTGACGTTCAACCTTAGGCTGGTTCGTAACGCGAGAGATGACCTGGACCAAGCATATCGAATCCATCAACACATGTGCCAGGACTAACGGTTATACTTCGTTTCCGAAGGAAGACGTGAGCAGAGATTTTTCCGTCTCAGAAATTGGGTGAACTTCGGTGAAAGACAACGACACTACCACCATCGAAAATAATAAGCAATAATGGGTTTTATAAACATTCTCCCAAGAATGTCGATAAAGCTCAAATGGCAATTTGACTGAAATGTCCAAGGAACGTTTTTTCATCCTCACTGAAACAAACGATGCTTGAGTTATTGACAAACTAGTAAAATCTAAACTTGATCACTTTTCAAACAACAGAAACTAATAAACTGAAACACTTCATCAATCAATCCCTAGTAAATGCGAGTAAATTCCAGAAAATTCTACTACAAAAAGTTTATTCTATAACAGATAGGCCTATTTCGTTTACGACTTAAAGACTTCTTCTGTGCTCGATTTGAGTTGTTAACCACATACTAGAATACAGGGTGCGGCAGAAAATAATGCGAAAATTTGTTCTATTTCTTTCAAATCTCATTTTCAACTAATTCAAGCAATAATATCAATATTTTCGAGTGCAGTTATCTTTATAAAGTCCTTTTAAACCAATTTATTCAATTTGTCCTCCATTTTTACTAATAACATCCTCGAGCCGACGCCGGAAACCAGAGCATGCCTTTCGGACGTAGTCCTCCGACATTGACTGCCATGTGCGTGTTATGGTTGATTTCAGGGTTTTCACACTAGGGTGTGATGTTTTGCAGGCTTGTGCTTCAACATATGCCCAAATTGAATAATCCAACGGATTAAGATCTGAACTGCTAGGGAGCCACAAATCCTTCGGCCAAAACTTCATGTTATCGTTCAACCATTGTTGGGTTCGATTGGACGTGTGGCACGGCGCTCCATCCTGCTGCAGGACAACGTTTTGGTCCTCGGAGAAGTTGGCCTTCACCCAGGGAAGCACTTGGTCCTTTCAAATACCGATATACACTTCGGTATTGATTTTAACTCCAGCATCAGGTCCATCCAGAAAACAGGTGGCATTTTCAAACCATTGGACGCCAGCCGGATGTTTGGTTTGAAATTTGAATTTCACTTTTTCCGGAACGTTCTCCATTTTCTGTGGTGAAATGAACCGGTCCGTGCGTCTGTTGGCCACAGCATCGATGCTGAAAAGCTTTTCGTCGGAGAACAGGATTATCATTTTTTTCCTTCTTCAACAAGGAAGGCAATCTCTTGGAACGAGTCACTCGTAGTTCCTTGACCCGGTCCGTAATCAAGTGGCGTTTCATTCTGGCTCTGGAAGATGCATGCAGGTCTTCTTTGAAGATTCTCCGCATGGATTTCTCCGAAATATTGGCTTCCTTTGCAAGTTTTCTTATGGAACACACCGGGTTGCAAGCAATTTTTGCACGGACCTATTTGATCACGTCCGGCGTGCGTGCAAAGCGCGGACGTCCACTTCCCGGCTTCCCGGTGCTGCCTGTGATCACTTCTTTCGCGAACATTTTGACGAATTTGCAGTAAAACAATTAGAATGTTTGGATGCAGCACTTGAAAGTAAGCATAAACAAATACACTTTCTAAAGAAATTAGTCACTAGTTACACGAATTAAACCAATACTCAAGTTTGAACATTTTCGCATTATTTTCTGCCACACCCTGTAATACGATTAGACTTTACTAAACATTCATCCATAAATTGACAGATGTATATTCAAATCACTGCCACAACCCTACCATAAGCAAACATTGAAAATGATTGGTTGTTATTTTTAATGTGCTTTAATCTTTGGATTTGGAATAACATAATTGTTGTAACGGCTAAGAGAAATGATGACACTACAGCTTATTGTCGAATTCACTTTATTAAACTAATTTTACATAAGTAACTTTACTCTTCGTCCACCGGTCCGGACATAAAATTAAGCGTCCATATTGTAACGGTTTTTCACTTCTTCTGCTCAAGATACACACATACACACAAATGCAACGGCTCAAAATCAATGTAGTAAATTTAGGGTGTGACAATTGAAATACAATAATATTGAATACTAAAGTGTTACATCTCTCTCTCTCTCTCTCTCTCTCTCTTTCTCTATCTATCGTAAAAAAAAAGAATGTTGTTCGAGCACGTTCCATAAAACATTACAAATTTAATCTCGTTGGGGCGTTCATCACCCTGGCGTTCATCAGCCACAAGCGTTGTAGAGATATCCTTAGCTGAAACTGGACTTACCCTTTTAACCCAAGGACCATCTTCTGGTTCCCGAATAAGGATTAGGTGGCACCGATTGTTGACCAACTTGTATCTCTGGAGTACAGACCGGAACGAGGACCGGGCCAGGCGTAGATCTTTCCCTGGCCAATTCAGGACAGCCTACTCCAGACGAAGAAGCAGCCATCTCCTGATTGTAGTGGCCCAAATTCTACTGTTCGTTAAGTTGTCCGGAATATGACCACCTACACCAATGATATGATCGATGTGACGCTCCCAACACTGCTTATCATCAAAGCGGACAGCATACCGAAGTTTTTCAACTGTTTCCAGCAATCTTCCCAAACTTCCACTTATCTGCAGACAAAAAGTCTCGGGCACGCACACGATCATCGTCCTTGAACTCTAGCACTACATAGTTCTTGGCACTAACGACCTCATTCTTCGGTAGCATCAGGTCAAACCTGTACCTGATCTGTCGCCCGAACATCATTATCACAGGTGACTGTCCGGTAGCAGGATGGAGCATCTTCCGGTATGTCAACAGTATGTTGTCGAGTTCCACTGTCCATTCCATTCCACCAGCAATATCCCCTTGCTTGTGACTTGGTCCGCGTTGTTCCGAAGTGCGTAGAGTGTAGCATCGTGAGCTCACTTTGGTCAATTCCAAATCGGTCCTTGCCTTCAACTTGCACACCTTACTTGACTCCTTGAATCAAATTCCTCACGGGTGAGTCCCCCACAGTTACTTGAGCTAACTCAGCAACAGTGAGCGGAAGTGTTTCAATGTGTTGCAACTCCACTAATTCCGACTTTTCGATCACGTTATCTGCATCAGCTAACTTCAGTTGAATCCGAGATTTCTTAATCGAAGTATTGCAGGTAGGTGGCAAGTGCTGCATCCTCCGAGCGGAAATAACAGACAATCCTTTATTCTCCCCGAATATTTTGGTCACTACTTGATTATCATAAAGAAACTGCAGCCGTACAAAAATTGGAAGAATTTCTTGATGTCGAAGATAATTGCGTACGCCTCTTTGCCAAAGTGTAGGGACGCTTGTTGGGTACGATTCAATGTTTGTGACACAAAATGGATCGGACGCTCCGATCCATCCGGATATATATGGCTAAGTACGGCTCCAACCCCGTAAGGCGAAGCATCGGTAGCAAATAGCAGGGGCAGCTCGGGGGAATAATGTACGAGACAGGTGTCCGCTTGCATTTGCACCTTCACCGCTTGAAACGACCTCTCGCATGGTTTACTCCATTCAGACGGCACCTCGCTTTTAAGCAAATTGTTCAGAGGACTATATTCATAGCTTCGAAAAATCGACCGTAGTAGTACAAACTAGCGCACTTCGTCCTTATTTGCTGGCCTCCTGGCCGCATCTCCTGGATAGCGTCCACCTTTTTCTGTATCTTATGGATTCTCTTACAATCAATCAAATACCTGCAGTACTCTATGTTATCCTCGAAGAACTCGCACTTATCTCGGTTCACTCGGATATTACTTTCATCCAAACGATGCAATACTTCCTCCAATCGGCGTAGATGAGTCTCGTCATCCGGTCCAGTGACCTTGATGTCATCCTGAAATACACGGACACCCTCCATTCCTTGCAGCAATGCCTCCATTTGTCGCTGCCAGATGACAGGTACCGATGAAACCCCGTACATGAGACGGTACGGACGGTACAGACCACGATGGGTGCTCAGGGTGAGAATTTCACGATCCTCCGCAACAACTTCCATCTGCAAGTAGGCCTGCACTAGGTTGATTTTTCTGAATTTCTTCACGCCAGCAAGAGAGGCGAACAGATCATCTACAATGGTGGATGCTTATCAAACACCAAGTTAGGATTGACAGTTTGTTTGTAGTCCCCGCAGATACGTACACGGCTATGGGATTTCTTCACCGGCACAATCGGTGTTGTCCAATGATTATGGTTGACCTTCTACAACACTCCTTAAGCTTCCAACTTGTCGAGCTCAGCTTCGACAACACTCTGCAGACTGAACGGAATTTTGCGTGGCTTCAGGAAAACGGGCATTCTTCAACTGCAGGTTGGCTTAAATACGGGAGATCTTACCAATGGAATCCTCAAAGACCTTCGGAAATTTTAGCTGCATCATCTTCCGGAGCAGCACGACTCAACCATTTGCGCGTGATTAACGGATGCTTTTCCGATTTCAGGACGTACAACGGTAGTTTCGAGTTTTGTTCATCGAATTCATCACACGCGTCCATAATCCCAAGCACTTCAATGTTTGTGTTGCAATAACTAACCAAACTTGTATCGCACTTCCATAAGTTCGCTCCCGAGAGCAGTGTCTTCCAACAGTTCGCACTCACGACGGTAATGAACGATCCCGTATCTACCTCAAAACGTAGTTCTACTCCGTTTATGCGCACTGTCATCCATCCCACATCCCACTGTCCAGTATGGTGTTTACCGAACGCACCTCACGCACGTCAGTCCACAAAACCTGCCATCGGTCAGTTTATGCAAGCATTAGCAAGGTAAGACTTCTCACCGCAACGATAGCAACTAATATCACTTTCTCCAGCTCCCTATTGAGTGAAACACTTCTGCCCTACGTTTATTTTGCTCTTTGGCTTGTTCCGAACGAAAAGTTTCGTAGAAAGTTGTGCAGAATCAATGGGTGGTATCAAAAGAAAAGCCCGAGCGTTCTTCAGAAACAAGAAGGAACTATTCAAACTCACGTAAATTCGGTCATTTGTCTAATGATTTTCAATTTTAGGCAAACTAATGAATTTGTTCGAAAATAAATAATTTCCCTTGAGAAACAGGTGTCCACTATCTAAAATGAACAGTGCTTACTCTAAGACCAGGGAGGGGGTCGAGACTTTTTTCTTGACGAAAATCCCTTGGCTAGACCGGGAAGGGAGTGCAGCCTCCTTCAGCATGGTATAACCAACGATTAATATGAAACTAGTGATTTAAAATTGGTTCACAACTTTAGAACCCTATTGGTCACAAGTACACCTTGAATCTTGCACCTTGCAATATATTCTTGCGCTTTTCGGTACCAGAATCTTTATTTGTGTTTTGAAGGGTTGTTTGTTGTGAGTTATGTTTTTAGTGATGATTCTTTAAGCTTGGGACCGATCTGCTGGTACTTCCTGAGACAAAAACTAAATCCACTTTCTTCTTGACTATTCCAGTCCCTGATATTACAGGGTGTTTCGATCAAAATTTGGTCAAACAGTAATGACTGTGAGTCGATCAAAGTTTTAATTAATAAGTCAAATTCTTTTTCATTTTCAAGTTGAGTTAATACAGAATACACGAGAAATATTCAGCTTAACTTCCTTTTTACGAATGCGAATTGCCTGGTCTTTCATCTAACACCTGCCATAAGATTTTTTACAGTCTCCTTGTCCACTTTATTCGCCGCAGAACGCCAGTTTGCCTTGGACTGTTTCTAGCTAACAACAGCTTTTTAGGCTTCTTAAGGTTCCGCTTGACGATGGCCTAATATTGTTAGATTGGACGGAACTCTGGCGTGTTGGGAGGGCTCTTGTTCTTGGGCACCACTTGAACGTTGTTGGCAACATAACACTTTTTTTCCGCAATAGCAAGATGCCATAATAGAACGAAAAATTGTGTCGCTTCAAGAAAGGCAATAGACGTTTTATTTCAGATAAATTTCCTGGTTGACGGTTGACGGTGATTTACTGGCTTCGCGAACTTTGACAATTTAATGTGCTTGATAATATGTGCCACCTTTTGCCATCCGGTTGTCGTATAAAATTCCTGTCCAGGAAGCTTTTGGGGGGTTTATTGTCTCTAAATTGAGATACTCTGTTTTCGGATATTCAGAGAGGCGTAGACGTCTTATCTGATGTGAAGTCGAATTATAACTAAAACTTTATTTACAAAATCTGGAGATCAAATACAATTTACCCAATGGTCGTTGTCACTGTAGTGATCAGCCGATGATGAGCCATCGGTGTGGGTAAACGAAGTGTTGGTTGCCACAGTGTTAGGTTCACGCTGGTATGGTCGAATCCGCCACAATACTTCCCCCTTAAATTTTCCAAAATTGACGGGGAATACAAACACAACGACCCGATCTGGTTTTGTACGCTGGTGGATCGGGAGTAGGTGAAGTGATTCGACTGGTATTGGTTGATGACGTTGATCCATCGGCTTGGTCGCTGTTCACGAAGGCGGCTTTTAAACGATCGATGGATATAGGTGATGGCTTGCCGTTGATATCCACCACAAATACCTTTTTTCGACGGCGCAATACCCGGTATGGACCATCGAACGGGTGTGAAAGTGGTGGTCGAACTGCGTCGACTCGTACGAAGACGTGGCTGCAAGTAGCTAGCTCTTTTTGCACGAATGTAGATTGCCTAGAGTGGTTGCTTGTTGGTGTGGGACGGATTTGGGCCATTGCTTTTCGGAAATCGCTGATGAATTCATGGGAAGGCTTCGAATCTTTGGACTCCACGAAAAATTCCCCGGGAAGCCGAAGAGTAGTTCCGTACACTAGCTCAGCTACTGACGATTGTATGTCTTCTTTAACAGCAGTACGCATACCTAGGAGGACGAGAGGGATAGTTTCCGTCCACTTGTTGTTGTCGTAGCACTTGATTGCTGATTTGAGCTGCCGATGAGTACGCTCTATTTGTCCGTTGGCTTGTGGATGATAGGGCGTCGTTCGTAAGTGGTTGATACCGAAAAGTTTTGCAAGTGTGCGGAATAGGCCCGACTCAAACTGTCTTCCTAAATCGGTTGTCACTTTTTCGGGTACGCCAAATCGCGATATCCATCCGCTCACGAATGCTTTTGCGATAGTAAGGGCCGTGATGTTGGAGATCGGAATTACTTCGGGCCATCGCGTGAATTTGTCTACCATTGTGAGACAATATGAGTTTCCATCTGAAGGTGGAAGCGGCCCGATTATATCCATGTGGACATGAGAGAATCTACTGTTTGGGATAGTAATGGGTGTGATCGGTGTCTTGTTGTGCCTATGTATTTCGGATTTCTGACAAGGTATGCAATACTTCACGAAGTCTCTGCAATCTCGTCGCACCGAGGGCCATACATAACGGTCGACTACTAGACGAATCGTTGCGCGGACACCGGGATGGGATACACTGTGTAGATTTTTAATAATTTGCTTTCTAAACGCAGCGGGAACGAATGGACGAATGGCACTGGTAGAAGTGTCGCATATCACGGGAGTATTTGAAAGCGGAGAACAAAAAGCTTTCAGTTTCAACGTAGTGTTTGCAGGAGGGTCTTTTAGATAGGCTTGCAATTCAAGATCGTTCTTCTGCTGCTCGGCTAAGTCGGAGAAATCGATGGCTTCGTTGGTGGATGTAATCGATTCCAATCTGCTGAGCATGTCTGCAACCTTGTTGTCTGGACCAGGTACATGTCGTATATCAGTAGTGTACTCGCTTATATAGGCGAGTCTTCGAAGCTGTGTTGGGCTTGCTTTTTCGGGTCGTTGAAGAAACGCAGAGACGAGGGGCTTGTGGTCCGTGTATATACAGAAAACTCGGGCATCCAATACATCCCGAAAATGTTGAACTGCTGCATACATGCCATACAGCTCGCGATCGTATGTACTTGCCTTGAGAAGACTGCCGGTGAGCTTCCGAGAGAAAAATCCGAGAGGTTGACGACCGGTTTCGTTGATTTGATGCAGAACAGCGCCGATCGCCGTACCCGATGCATCGACTTCCAGAGCAAGCGAGGCATCGACTGAAGGGTGTGCGAGTAGTGTGGCATCCGAAAGATCCTTTTTACATTTTTCAAAAGCGTCCGTTGTAATTGGATCCCAAACGAGCGGAGTTTTGTCGTTTTTTACGTTACCTATAATCATCGCATGCAAGATTTGTTGAACTTCGGCGGCGCGAGGGATAAATCGGCGATAGAAATTTATTGCGCCCAGAAAACGTTTTAATTCCCTTGCTGTCATGGGTTTCGGGATTTCCATAATTGCTGCGACTTTGCTCGGTTTTGGTTTGATCCCGTCAGCGGTTATCATGTGACCAAGAAAATCAACCTCAGGAAGGCCGATCTGGCATTTTCCTGCATTGATGATGAGACCATTTTCACGAAGTCGCTGAAACACGATCCGCAAATGTTTCTTGTGTTCGTCGATATTTTTCGATGCAATGCAGACATCGTCTATATAGGGGAACACGAAATCTAAATCGCCTAGAATCTCGTGTAAATGTCTTTGTAAAGTTTGTCCGGCGTTACGGAGTCCGAACGTCATGTATTTGAACTCGAACAAACCGAATGGTGTGGTAATCGCCGTTTTGGGAACATCTTCTGGTGCGACTGGTATTTGGTGGTATGCACGTTGGAGGTCAATACACGAAAAGATGTGCTTGCTATGCAAGATATTAGAAAAATCTTGTATGTGTGGGACCGGGTAACGATCGGGAACAGTAATAGCGTTCAAACCACGATAGTCGCCACACGGTCTCCACTTGCCGTTTGATTTTCGAACCATGTGGAGGGGGCTCGCCCAACAACTATTTGAGGGCTGACAAATTCCCTGCTCTACAAGAAATCGAAACTCGGCTTTTGCTTCGTTGAGCTTGTCGATCGGGAGTCGACGGGGTTTGCAGAACACAGGTGGTCCGGTGGTAATAATTTGATGGACTGTTTTAGCTGGGCTAGGACGATGGTTCATGTTGAACACGGTGATATCATGGAACTCTTTCAGCAGATCAGCAAAAGGCATACTTATGTCGTACGTTGAAATCAAGGGTTCAGCTGCGACGTTGACGTTGTTGGCTTCTAAGCGTGTGGTGTTGTCGATGAGTTTGTTCCGTCGAAGGTCCACGAGTAAATCGTAATGCCTAAGAAAGTCGGCACCTATTATCGGAGACTTTACTTCGGCGATTGTGAACACCCATACGAATGATCGGCGGAGACCAATATCAATAGTTAAGCGCTTCGTGCCGTAGGTTTTGATGGGACTGCCGTTTGCAGCGAATAGTTGATTTGTGCTGGTGGGCTGGAGCTGTTCTCGGGGCGAGGGAGGTAACACTGAAATGTCAGCGCCGGTGTCTATCAGGAACTGCCTTGAGGTTTTTTCGTCATGGACGTGGATTCGTTGAATTTCGGCAGGTGGATTAACACTGGCACTGGATATTGGTTTTGATGGGAAACACTTGGCTAATTGTTTCGTGGACGAGTGTACACGGGTAGTTTTCCGTCGAAAAAAATGCACGGAACGTTTTCATTATCACCTTTCTGCTTTTCGCACTTTTGAGCTTTAATGCCATGCCGGTAGTGAAACCAGCATATCCATTTATAATTTCTGAAATTTCCCGCCAATGCTTCATCTAGACGACGAGTAAGAGCGTCGATTCTTTGCTCGAGAGTTGCCGTAACTGGCGTTTCAGAACACTTCACAACGGACACTTCGCTACACGGGGCTTCCATTATTTTATCCGCAACTGTAGCTTGTTCGTCGAGGCTTGCCTTTGGCATGGCGGCAATTATCGAACGCACTGTATTCGGTAGAGCACGTAGCCACAAATTAGATAGGACACTGTCGGTACAGCCTTGACCTCCCAAACGACGCATATCACTAAGAAGCACACTGGGTTTCTGATCCCCAAGTACCATGCCGGATAACAAACTGGTTAGACGTTGCATTTCCGACGGCTGGAAATGCTCAAGCACGACTGCTTTTAGTTTCTCGTATCGGTCATTCTCGGTGGATTCGTTGCACTTAATTAGAGTTGAGTGGAAGAATTTGGCGCGTGAACCAAGTGCAACAATGACGGCATTGTATTTTGTTTTATCATGCCTCACTTGATTCACAGTGAATGCAGCTTCGACACAAAGAAACCATGTTTCAATATCCTCGGCGTCGAATGGCGGATAGTCGTTTTTTCAATCACCTGATGGCTTGGACTAGGCTTGATATCGTCGTCACCTGCCATTTTTAATAATCACTCGCGGGAGTTTATACGCGCCAAAGGTTTTGTTGTAACTCGCGGGTCGAATTATTCGAAATTGTTCGGTCGGGGTCACCAAATTTGGGGGGTTTATTGTCTCTAAATTGAGATACTCTGTTTTCGGATATTCAGAGAGGCGTAGACGTCTTATCTGATGTGAAGTCGAATTATAACTAAAACTTTATTTACAAAATCTGGAGATCAAATACAATTTACCCAATGGTCGTTGTCACTGTAGTGATCAGCCGATGATGAGCCATCGGTGTGGGTAAACGAAGTGTTGGTTGCCACAGTGTTAAGTTCACGCTGGTATGGCCGAATCCGCCTCAAGCTGTTTACAGTCTACCTTGACGTAAGTTTCATCGTCCTTTCGCGATCGTGCTTTGGCCAACGTGTTTTGTTTATCGTCGCGATTTGGAGTCACCACTTTCTAGTAATTCGACAGTGCAGCTCGTTTTTTGGCTCTATCCACGGTTGAAGGCGCCACGGCCAGCTTCTTTGCGACATTTCGGACGGAGAGGTTGGGGTTCCACTCGAAACAGCGAGCAACTCTTTTTGTAGTCGCTGTGGCCTCCGCCTTTCGACTCCCCCCCGATCCAGCTTTTCTGGCTGTCGACAAACGTGCACCGAAAACTTTTAATACGTTGGTAACATGTGATTTAGCCACATTCAACAATTTCGCCAACATGGCGTGAGAGTAGTTTGGATTTTCGCCACACAGAAACAAAAGCGTTCACGAAAATGAAAACGGACCGTGAACTAGTTCACGTTTTCAGGATTTTTACCTAAAAACGTGATTTAGTTCATGATTACGTGATTCAGTTCACGGTGTATTTTTGCTTGTTCTCGAATTCATGACTGCAGTTCACAGATCCGGGCACGGATATTTTTCCGTGCATGCACGTGCAAAATTTTGATGCGTTGCTTCTCTTCCTTCGACGATATTTTGATAACTGAAGTGCTAATCTCAAAATCAAAATAGACGCTACACGCACACATCTTCAAAATGAGGGGTGTGCAAATTTTTTTAATGCACGATGAAAGGAAATGCGTCAAGTTTACGTAGACTAAATTTTGATCGAAACACCCTTTACTTTATGAGCGGGCATTTTTGGCAGAGAAGATTTATAAACACTAGATGCTGTTATGTGAAAGTATGGGGAGATTAAAAACACAACAATTTGACAAAGATTTTTCTGACTAACAAACGTAAACAATAGCTTCTTCCGTCAATTTCTCGTTGCACAAAGGCTACCCATATAAGCCGCCAATTCTATCGGATAGGAGAACTCTTCTTCTTCGAAATGACCGTGGTGGATTGATTAGGCGAAAATAAAAAACCATTGTATTTCATTTACCAACTTTTGGGAGTTTGAAAAACTGTATTTTTTACACATAAATCATTATAACATCTGCCAATCAAGTGCTTATAATAGTGTATTGAGCACCCACCCTGATAGTTCGCCATTTATACTACCTTGGCAAGAATACCGTCAGAGATGCTCCCGCGAGCAAAATTCCCGAAAACATGTAGAATGTCATTTCGCAGTTTTCTTCCATGATGAATCCGACCAAGCTGCTGAAGGTGAAGCTACTCATTCTCGCCATCATCATGCTCAACGATACGGCCATAGCCCTGATGTGCGTTGGAAATAAAGATACGGTAGTTCCGTTTACCAGCACCATCGTAAATCCAGCCAAGGTAACCTCAGTACAGAACAGCGCAATCATCGCGTATCGATTGGTAGTGAATAGCACTAGAACTCCGCAGCTGGCAGCCACCAAAAAATTGACAACCACCATTTTCTTCTGATCTATCCTGCCCAACAGGATGGCAATGATGGCGCTGAAAACAGTTCCAAATGCAGCCAGAATTAGGATCGAAATGAACGTTTGATCGTGGACTTGGGCTACGCAATTCTGTCCAGTTGAATTTTTGACGAGCTTAGCCATGTGAGCGTTCTTCACCACTGTGCAAATGGATTGATTTTCCAATGATAAAGTTGCTTGATTCATAAGTTCCGGGTACCAAAGACCCAAACCGCCGTATCTGTTAAAATGTAATTATCAAAATATGTTCTTAAATTTTAAAGGGGCATACTTACACTGCAAAGGCACTGATCTGCTGTAAACAACATACTGCAAAGTATAACAGCAACGGCCATTTCAGAAGGGGCACGGTTTGTTGCCGCAATGACGCAAACAGCCCCAACTTACGATTGGAAGTGGCGGATTCTGGTTCCAAACTGAAGTCCGCAAAGCCAGATAGGGATCCCTTGTTCTTGCGATAGCAAAACCGCAGTACGTCTAAGGCACGGTCAGTTTTCCCAATAGCTAGGTAAAATTTTGGACTTTCTGGTACAAATCCAAATGCCACGGCAGCTGCTAATCCAGGAATTGTGTACACAATAAACAGCAGTCGCCAAGTGATTATAGAAGTAGCCTTTCCTAGCTCTATGGTCCAATCATAGGAAAGAATCCACCAACCGATCACTTGAAATAAATTGCAACTTAATTTTACAGCTCGTATTGAGAGTCGATTTAAAATCTACGTGCGATATAAGCCATTGTTAGCATAGCTGAAATGGAGGCAAATGCAATCGTCTGTGCTCGTTTCGATTGCATGCAAAACTCTCCCAAGTACGGAAATACCGTTGCCGATGGAGCTGATATACTGTAAATATTAGCATTATTAGCTAGGGTAGCGATTTAAAATATTGAAAATCCAACTCACCACACGCCTGCAATCAATCTAAGTACCAAAAGTGACGAGAAATCATTCGCAAAACTAGAAACTACCGCGCAAACCGCAGTCGCATATAGCCCGTATCGCATCATCTTCCGTCGTCCTCTGGTATCCGATAGATAACCCCAAACATAGGACGAAACCATTATGCCAAGAAATGTCGCTCCACTCAGGAGTCCTTGATTGCCGGTGCTCATCGGTAGATCGCACTTGGCAGCCGGCAGAATCACACTGATCCCCATAGTTTCGCATATGGTGGCCATGATGGTTACAGCACATATCACAATCAGCTCCAACTGGGCTCGCCCGAAGCCGATAAGCTCCAAAGCATCGTCGAATTGAACCGTTTTGCAGTGCCCAAATTTCTCGACACTCGAAGAATCCGACTCAAATTCGCCATTCTCAGTCCCAACTTGTTGCGGTGGCATCTCGTAGCTGACTGTCTTCACGAGTCGAAATCTGCTAAATTCGGGTTACAATTGGATAATATGTACATGATAGCAACAATGGTATGTGTACGCACTGGAAATCTGGCATTCACAGCCAATAAAAACAAACGAGACAATTAGTGTGAGGTCTATGGACAAAAGTAGGATTCATTTCTCTGAGGCATATTCAAATCGTTGGGTTCTATCCGAACTTGGTTTTGTTCTATTAGTTTACATGGGTGAGTAAGTGAGAATTTGGATTTCTTCTAAGGTACTATTTAAGCATTCCCATTTACATGTTATTGTTATTGGTGAGAACAAGAACAAATCATCATGTTTCAACAACAATTTGACATGATGCAAGTATTTTGCTGTGTGAAACTGTTAGACCGATATTTGACTATAAACAAGCTTGGCTCTGAGCGTTTACAGTGACATCATTTTTATCAGCTCCTATCTTTATGAGTACAGGTAATTGGAGTGCAAATTTTGGCCAAAATATGTTCAAATAAACTGATTATGAAGCAACACACGCAAGAACACAGTTGCTCGCTTAGCTCAGTCATTAAAGTCGCTGCAAAAAAGCAACACCAAGCAGGACATGGCTGGGTTCGATTATTGATCTTTTCGAGGAATTATTCTTAAACGAGAATTCTTCGACGCTCTGTAAAATATATAAATGGTACAGGCATCGAAAACATTCAATTGATAAATGAGAGAGTGTTTAGAGCAAGCGATATACCAATAGTAATAAGCTTATAACGCCCAGAAAGAAAGAAAACCCCATGTAATCATGTTGGTTCTGGAGACATTCTGCAATGACGGAGCAGATTTTAGCCAAAAACAGCTATCGTACTATACCATACACGCGAAGAATTGTCAAATTATACACATAAAGAATTGCAAAACTTGAAAAGTTTCGTTGATTCTTTTTCGTAGAAGGTGGTTTCCCAGGTAACCAATAAGCAGCGTTTTGGAAAGAAGCACAATAATGTTGCCAGATCAGTGGTGATGCAGCCCAAAAATGCTTCTGAAAATCCTCGAGTATTTTTCATCGATGAGCATTAAAATTCTGAGATGGTGATCAATGGTCATGTACAGTATTCGCGAATAGTTGAAAGGTTGCAATTGTTTATATAAACACCATTAAAAAAGCTGAAATAGTTTATTATCACAAATCAGCACACACTTTTGGCAGGGGGCGACCCCGGCGTAGTGGTTAACATCCATACCTCTTACGCCAAAGTCACGAGTTCAAATCTCACCCCCGGACAAGTTACGAAAATGCCCAAAAGTCTATTTGAGTGACTACAACGGGAGATGAACCAGCTCAGGGGTGAAAATCTCGATAATAAAGCAATATGTGCACTTTTGAAAAGCTTTACTGCGTAGAGAAACTATTTCATTATGCATCTCATTATCTTCATGATAAAATTGGACGCATATTTGTCCCATTAGAACAAATATAAGTCCAAGAGGGCCAATTATGCGTGCATATTTCAAATAGGAAAATAAAAATCACTTCAAACTTGATTTTTCTAGAGCTACAGTCACCGCCAGAAAAAAGTGCCCACCTACCCCAGTTTCTCCTTTTTGTGCAGCAAACTGTGAAATAAGTGAAAGATTCTAAGTTTTGTTGTTTTGAAGGCATATTTATTATGTTCTTTTCTTGTATGGTACATAAAAAAACACTTGTCCTGCAAATTCATTTCTTTCTTCAAGAAAGATCAAACTATAGTAGAAATTATGCGTGTCAAAATAAAGTGCCCACTTCTTATTTCCTTTAAAAAAAAACAAGTTGTAGATCCAGTTTGTTGAGCGATCAGTAGTTGATGTGTCATCCCCTGGCCTTCAACTGTTTTTGAAAACGTTTTGGCATACTCTCCACCAGATTCTTCAGGTGTTGTGGGTCAAGATCTTCCCAGGCGTTCTCAGGAGCTTGAAAATGGTTATGTTTGTTGGTAACTCCTGGCTTATAAACTCGTAAATCCAAGATGGCCCACAGATTCTCTATTGGGGTCAGATCTGGACTCTGTGGGGGTCATTCCATAGGTTTAATACATTGGAACGGAAGAATGCCTTTGACTTCTTCGCGGTATGTTTTGAGTCATTATCTTGCTGGAACACAAATTTGTTTTCCAGCCCAGTTTTAACCAACGAAACTTCCAAACTCTCACGCAATATGTCGATGTAGGAATCTGCTGTCATAATACCATCGATTTTTACCAAAGCACCAATACCCGCCCAAGAAAAAAAAACCCCTACACCATCAAGTTCCCTCCACCATGCTTAACTGTGCCCTGGATATGTCGATCATGAAGCGCCTCTCCAGGTCTACGCCATACACGAGCTCGTTTTTTGCTGTTGAACAACTCGAATTTGGACTCATCAGTCCACAAAACAGTCTTCCAATATTCTAAAGGTTTATCAGCATGTTCTCGAGCAAATTTGAGTCGTTTCGCTTTGTTGATTTTGCTAATAAAAGGCAATTTCTTACAAAACCTGCTCTTCATACTGTGTTCAGCGATCTTTTTGCGTAGAGTACTGTCCGAGATCGGTTGTTGAATCACTTCCTCGATCTCTCTGAGGGTAACCTTCGGATTTTTCTTAATTTCTCGAATGATTCTCGCATCTGTTCGGGAATCTGTTCTACGTTTCCTTCCCCTTTCTGGGCGATCAGCTACTGAACCATAGGTTTTGTACTTTGCGAAAAGTTTGGTAACCGCTGCTTTGCTGTATCCATACTTTTCACCAATCTTGCGAAGCCATTGACCTTTCTCGATGTCACGAATAACACATTTTAGGAACTAGAAATTAGAAGAAGAATTAGTATCTTCCATTTAATTCCAACTACCTTTGCTTATCTTCGACAGATACGCGTATTTCGTCTACAATGTGCAGACTTCTTCAGTGTCTCTTACTAATAACTCGACTTAAAGAAAACCTTCGCCACCTGCCGTATATATACTATTTTCTAAATACAAAGCGTTTACCTATCATTATGTTGTTTATACCTATCTTATTATTATTTTGTTTATATCTATCCTGATTCAAAAACAAGTGTACTTAATATCTACCTCACTTTTTTTTTCCATCCATACCTAACCTACTTATTGTGTAGCAGCGGGTGCTCCGCTTCGTCGGGTTTGATTTCGTTTGGGTATTAAGTTGAAGAGCCATGTGTAACCGTTGCCTTGGTCTTTGTTTAGTAGATTTGTGTTCTGTTGTTTGTTTATTTCTAAGCTTTCTGTGACGTCTAATTTCCAGGTGTAGATGTAGTCCGTAATATTGTGATGTCATTCGTCGTTATGTCGTGATTTTCCGTGAAGATGTGTTCTGCGACTGTTGATTTGAAGTTATGTGAAATTCTCTTTCTCGTTCTGTTTAACAGCCTTAGTCACCTCCGCTAGATGCTCCTTGAACCTTGTTGCCAAGGTTCTCTTTGTTTGACCTACATATATTTTGCTGCAGTGTTTACACTTGATTCTGTATACCCCTGCTCTGCCTAAGGAGTCTACTGAATCTTTGGTGGAGCCTAACATCGATGCTAATTGGTTGTGCCTACTGGAAAAAACTAAGTCTAAACCAAATTCCCTAAGTCGTGGTTTTAGCTTTTGTGTAATGTCTTTATCAAAGGGGACGGATACACGTTTCAGGGGTTCAGGTGAGTCTGAGAGGGTTGTTTGTGATTTCCTATGAAGATGTTTTTCCTTTCTGTTGATGATCGCTTGAATTGTCCTCTTTTCGTACCCATTGAGTCTGGCAGTTTCGAAGATATATGTTAATTCTTTGGCTTTTCCAGTTTTATTGAGAGGAAGGGTCAACATCCGGTGGATCATGTGGTGGAAAGTGGCCATTTTGTGCTGAAAAGAGTAGTTTGAAGTGTATGGGATGACTCTTTGGGTGTTTGTGGGTTTTCTGAAGATTTCAAACTCTAAAGGAGATGGCGACAATGATTCTCTCTTTACTAGAAGGTCGAGGAATGCAAGTTTACCATCCTTTTCTATTTCATGGGTGAACTTAATGTCTTTGTGGAGATTGTTGATTTCTTGAAGAATCAGGGAGAGATCGTCTTTTTTCACGACGGCGAAGATGTCGTCGACGTATCTCCACCAACGAGTTGGGAGTAATCCTTTCGCTTTTAGGATTGTTTCCAAATTCGCCATAAACAGTTCACAGAGGAATGGGGATAGAGGATTTCCCATAGGGGCTCCTTTTAATTGTTTATAGAATGATCCTCTGAAAGTGAAGTAGTTCTCTTCCATGCAAAGTCGGGTCAGCTTAAGGTACATCCGTACCTTTTGCTTCCATGTTGTGTCATCTCCTTGTTTCAAAAGCCAATCTTCTAGAAGGTTAATTGCGTCCTTGATCGGTACGCTAGGGAAAAGGGCTGTGACGTCAAAAGATACCATTACTTCATTGTCATTTGTATGACCTGATGACTGTAGCTGTTGTACAAATTCCTGGGAGTTGCGAACTGAGCTTGTTGGGAATTGCTCGGAGATACCTTGAAATTCTTTTACTAGCCATTTTGCTAGCTTATGGGCTGGAGATCCTACAGGATGAAACAATCTCCTCATTTCGTTTCCGGGTTTGTGGACTTTTGGGAGGCCTTTAATTCTGGGGAGGATGGGGTTTGGTTCACGAAGACGGACTGCTGCATCCCCTAATACTGCTTTACACTCTTTTAGTGTTTTGTTCACTTGTTTCACCATGTTTGGTAGGGGGTCTACCCGAAGCTGCCTATAAGGACCATTACTGATCTAAGAAGCCATCTGCTTGTCGTAGTCCTCCTTATCCATGATGACGACTCTGTTGCCTTTGTCTGCTTTTAGGTAAAAAACAGGCTTTGACTTCAGCTCCTTAACGATGCGAATTTCCTTCTCGTTGTTGTGTTTTTGTTTCTGTCCGTCCTTAATAATGTTCGAAGTGATAGTCCTGGTTGTGTTTTGTAAAGATGTCGGAAGAGTGTTTGTAATTGCTGTCTCCACGTCGATTATGATCTGTTCCACGTCGGGCTTGGTTGTAACCGCGTATCCTAATCCTTTGTTGAGATGAGTCAGCTGTTCTTCCGTGAATGCGGTCGTCGATCGGTTAACAACCAGTCCTTCAATGGAGTGGACCATCGGTATCGTGTTGATGGTGGGTGTAAGTGTGGTCTGTTCCTTGGTGTGATGTGTGGTCCGAGTCTGTTGGGATTCTATTCTCAGCTTGTTGAGTTTCCTATCGAGAACCGTTCGTTTCCTATTCGATTCGCATTCCTCTGCTACCTTGACTCGGGATAAGAATTCCTGGAACTTTAAGGGATGCTTCTTGGCTAACTTCAGGTGCAGAGAATAGCACTCCAAAGTTTTCCGGTCCAGTTTGTTGAATAGTCGTTTGATGCTGTCCTATTCAACAGCTCCTTAACAGCTCAAACCCTCTAGGATTCACATTTTAGGATCTGCAAGGGAATAGTTTTGCTAGCCACCGTATTATCCATGGTTATTTAGATAACTCGCACTGAATCTTTCTGACCGACAACTGAAACCTTAAGAAGATCAACAAACACTTGAAATACGAGGGGCGTTTGGATGTAAAAATTACATACACATAATATATTTTCAATTGGGCACTTTATTATGACACACCAAATATACACCACGTATGGTTCAAAAAATAATTTTGCAAAAATGTGTATTATCCATTGCAAACATACACATGCACCTTTAAAATAATAATATTATCATGCTTAGAAAAATACATGAATACGATATAATGAGTTTTTCAATGACTTCAGAGATGAAGCGTGTTCATGAGAAAAGTGGGCACTTTATTTTGGCGGTGACTGTAACAACACTTCCCAGGTAACTAATAAGCACTTCCGTCCTCCGGGAAAAGCGTCTTTACGGCAGCCTATCAAGCAATTAAGTAACCTTAAATGCAACCTAAATGCCATTTTTGGCCCAATATACAGCTACTTTAATGCAATGCTATGATAATGCTTCATTAATGCTATTTTTCCTTCGAAATGCTTATTACAAGCTACAAGCATTTAAATAGCGTTTGAAATTCAACTATACAACAGATAGCATTGAAGATGCTGTTATAATGCTTGTAGCATCTGAAATGCAGATTTAAGGCTAGTATGCAGCTCAGAAGTAGTGTGCATTACTATAGGACAAGTAATGGTCAAGAAATGCGTTTACTGTTGGAATTACTTACCTAGTATGCAGCTGAAAAGGAGGGCAAACTACGGAAGTTTTCGTAACGTTAGTAACGCCTGCCCTTGTAATCTAAATGGGGCTGTCAGTTTTCCTTGCGGAATAATATTCTGTTCGATTATTCCGCAAGGAAAACTGACATGTCACCCATGCTGAAAATTATATCGGTAAAAATGGTGATAATTACTTCAGATCTTTACTTGCCAGCTGCATACTAGGCTTTAGGGTTGATTTATTGCATATGCTAATGCTTATTGGTTACCTGGGCTGCTTTCAAAACCAAAACCATTAAACCGTCAATTCAAAAAAAAATCTGCTTCGCACATTTAAAAGTTGAAATTTTCAAAACAAATTGTAGAACTGTCAATTTGAATCTGAGGCCAGGGATGCCAGATAAATAGACATGTCTGTATTTATACAGACAATTGATCATGCATACAGACCTCATACAGATTACAGACATACAGATATTGAGCTGAAGTTACAGATTTTTACAGACATTGCTAACTATCAATATGATGAGAAACGATTTTGTTTTCCATATAAATTTTGTTTGTTTTGTTTGTTGATCTAAAGTAATGTATTTATATATAATATATTTATAAAAAATAAGTATCTCGGAAACCTCTTAATGTTCTCAGAAGCTGCAGGACCTTGTTTAGAAGCTCCTTTTATATCGAAAAAGAGCTGAAGTTAAGTCATCATTTTTAATTTTTTTTTAAATTCGCGAAAAGTGTTTTGAGTTTCGCCATATCTTCAATTGAAAGCGGACCGATGACTTGCGAGATTTTCAGTTACGCAGAGAATATTATTTGCGAAACTACATTAACAGTTTATTCATTTTCAAGTGACATGCAGACATGCTTTCTCGTACACATCCTTATTGACAGTGCCGATAGAGACAAAACTTTTTGATATTCGACCACAACTACATATGGCCTACCAAATCAAATACCTCTTCGGTAATTTGGACACCTTCTTTGTCCGGAAATACTCAGCAATGGCGTTCCTTTGCATTGCGATGTTAAAATCCAGACCCGGAAGTTGTTTAAAGTCTTCAAGTACGTACAGTTAGTTTCAAAATTGAGCGTACATGTGTGATTCATCAAGAAACTTCCAAGTTTTCAGCGTTATAAATCAATAAAAGCAATCAACTTGGACACATGGTAAAAACAATCTTTTTTTCTTGTATTTGATGCTTGCAAAAAACAAGGTAAACAAGGTAAAAATGGCTCAATCGGATGTTACAACATTAAGCGTGCAGTACATGATAATCATAGAAAATGAGTTTAAACGATGTCGGAAATCGTTGAAATTTTTAGTATTTCGTATGACCACCTTTGGCATCCAGCACATTCTTCAAGCATGACGGCATCGATTCCTCCAGCTTTCTGGTCACCGTTGCTGGAATGCTATTCAAAATCTCCAGAATCGCCAGTTTGAGCTCCTTTTGGTTTCTTGCTTTGGATTTATTGATGTTGTTCAATCGGTGCTTAACCTCCCACCACAAGGGCTCAATGGGGTCCAAATCAGGTGACTGCGGAGGGGTTCTCAGTTGCTTAGGAAGCTAAAACAACCACACTCTTACAACGTGCGACGTGTGTTTTGGATCATTGTCCTGCTAAAAGTAATAATCACGCGGTAGTTCCAATTTTTGCACGGAAGGTTGCAGATTACGCTTCAGTATGTTCCAATAGCCCATTTTGTCCATTGGGGTTTCGATAAACTCCATAGCACCCACAACACTGGACGCCATTGAAACCCACAGCTGCCTCCTCCGTGTTTGACAGTAGGGCTTGACCTCCAACGACGAAATCGGTTCTCTCCAAACCATCTGTCTTCCATCGGAGCTAAATGGATTAATTTTCGGAATCGGTAAAAACCACGTTGTTCCGAAACTCCAAAGGCTTGTCAATATGCTTCTTCGCAAAATCCAGTCGCTTCTTTATATTTCCCTCCCCTCAAATTGTGTCTGTGAGCCACATGCCGGATGGTTTGAGCACTGAGGGATCTCCCGATATTGTCAGCGACCACGTTGACAAATTTTGGAGTACTTGTCTTAGGTTTTTTTTCTTATTGTTCGCACGATTCCTCGTTCGTAAGCAGTGGTCAAGCTTCGTTTGCGACCTCTGCCTGTGCGGTTCTTCAAAATTTAGTCTAATTTCCACTTTTTAACGATTTTCTGCACTGTGGAATGTGTTCTTCCTATGGTAGCCACTATTTCCCACAAAGGCACATACACAGAAAGAAATCTTGTAGTAAAAACTACCATTTTACCCGACTACGCCTATCTTTAAAACTACCATGAAATTTCAGTCAAATTTACTACGTTTACGGTAAAATCTTCAACGTTTGTGGTAAATTTGACAAACCTCATATTGATATCAACCGCACCATGGTTGATCTAATCGCAGGCATGGTAAAATCAAACGCATTTGTAGTCAGCTGAAAAATTGTTGGTGATTGCGCTTAATTTAACCCCGAAATGGTAGTTTCTACTGCGACTTTTTTTGCGTGTACTGATCACTTGAGTGCGTGTATTCGGTTGGTCGCCATTTCAATTCAAACCCAATAAACTTCCAGACGAAAATAACTAAGATCGCTGCCAATGCAGCTGAGAGTTGTTGACAGTATACACTGCTAGCAAAATTCACTTCAAATTGCCAATATTGCGTTTATAAAACAAATTTATTTGTAACATAAAAAATGCTTCATTTCTGAAAATTTATTCGATTAAAATTTTGTAGAAACCCTTTTCAATAATTGGAGCCCACGCTTTACAAGTTGAGCAATTATAGAATTGAACTACAACAGAAATAATATATGACTTCACGTCATAGGTGTAAGCTTAATTTTGAAACTGACTGCACTTTTCGTCGTCCATTACGATACAAGAAAATGTTTGCAATAAATTGGTGAAAAGCTCCTTAGCATGGCTTTTTGCAGTGAAATGTTACTTATCATCACGGTTGAGAACGTTTTTCACTTTGTACGCCTTCAGTCCTTGCCTGCCTCTGCTTTACTTTTTACGTATGATTTTGACTAACCAACTTTGCAATAATGAATGCCCCCTTCTTGTTCATTTGTCGGGAGCATATTTTTCGATTTGTTCCGCTCCCAACCTTCCGATCTACAGTCAAGCGCTGGTCAAATGATTTGTAAACACAAATCGCGTACCAATAAACTCGGATTTTGCTGTCCTTCGTACTTGCGCACTTCCACTTGATTCGACGCCATTTTACTGAAGGTAACAATAATTTAAACATGCTGTAGCACGAAATAACGTGGAGAGTTTTAGCAGTCATATTAGTGAAACGTTTAAGCAATCCCTGAAATAATTAAAAAACTACACTGAAAGAAAAGTGTACGAAATTTTACGTGAGCAGGCTTTAGTAGGACTTAAACCGGTAACTCCCGGTTTACCCGAGGATAAAAGGAATGACATTTTTCAGACGGTGGTATTGATCAAAGGAACTAAATCTACACACTTAGATTTTTTTACAGAAATCTGTAAAGTTTTACCGTATTCTCAACAGCGTAACGTTCGGTAATAAAAATTTTACAGATATCTGTAAAATTTCACCGAAATCCGTAAAATCTGATAACCGAACGTTCAGCTGTTGATAATTCGGTAAAACTTTACAGATTTCTGTAAAAAAAATCTAAGTGTGTAGGATATTTTTTTTCAATAGGGTGAATCTAACAATGAGAGACTCTCTCCTCTCTTGCTCTCTTTCATTTATTACAGCGCCATTATAAAATTTTTGAGGGATTTTTTAGTACAGATAGAAACAAAACAGTGCTGGATAGCGTACTCTACAAATAGCAGAATGAAAAACGTAAAGCTGCATGGAATATGAATGAAAGAGAAAGTAATCAAAGAGAGTCTTTCAATTTCAGATTCACCCTAATGAAAAGAAACCCATAGAAATGAGCTCACCAGAAAGTTTTCATTGTCAGAACAGGGCGACAACGGTTGCCCATAAATAATGCTCATAAAAACACAACGAATGGCTTAAAATCAAGAAGCGCTTGATTTCCTATGAACTCATATTTTATTATTAAGCAATAACATGTTGAGCTCAAACCTCACACTTTATTCTTTTATGACCGTAGAAGTTTCTCATGAGTCGTAGACGTTTCTCAAACGCACAAAAACTTTATTTTTAGCCATGAGAAATTTAAACTACTCAGATGTATAACACCAACGGTGGAGATACTCTAACGTTAGTACAAATTTTACTACACATATGGCGCCCTAAAGTGCTCGATGACAGTGCAACTGCATATTATGCTGAATTCTTTCTTAGCCTTGTTAAACAAAATCCTTGTCCTTTTTCAAAAGTCGTTTTCTGGCGGCGTCATAATACGTACATTGCCAGGCTGTTTGATCACTATCATCGTAACCGTTTCCGAGAGGATGGCGAAGCTCATGGATGTTGCGAACAAACCGGCCGTAGAAACTAACGGCCCCTATGAAACATCGGAGCTCGGAAACGTTGATTGGTGCCGGAATAGGAGCGACATCGTTGAAGGTGATCGTCACATACTTGCGTTTTCTGGAGCTATTGGTGGTCCACAAAAATCCCTTTGGTTTTGGGTCTGGAACTACCCGTCTTCTTGAACTACTTCTTCTCACGGAGTTGAATGGAAGAATAACTTAAAGACTTTTTTACACTACCACATTAGCCTTATTTGTGGTCGGTGCGGTTAGTAAATGGACGAACATAGTGCATTTGTCCACACTGCCAGCAGGTAGTACGAGAGATGGACTTACTTTCCGTGTTCGGTGGAGGTCGTTGTTTGTCGAGCTTTTTCTCCGAGATGCTGTGGACAGAATTTTTCGAAATGGATGGTGGTGTCCGATTTGAGGTTGACGAGCCGCTGGAACTCGTCGATCAGAGTTTGAATGGTCACCGATGCTTCTGCTCTCTCACTTCCGATGCGGGAAAGAAGTCTTGCTCGAATATCCGTGTAACGTGGTGCTTTGAGACCACAGACGAACATTAAGCACTCGTATTGCTCGATCTTCAAATCCTTGAACTCGAACTCTTCACACGCCCGGTTGACCTTGCCACCATAGGTGATGATGTCGTTCGGATCTGATTTCATCAGTTGCAGGCATTGATAGCGCTCGTAGAAAACAAGGTACAAAAGATCTTGGTCAGCGTCTTGGTTTCGGCGAACGTATGCTTGGTCAGCTTGAAGAATGTTTTTTTACATATGATGTGTAACATAATATGAGTTCACTAAACTGCATTCACGTCAGAAATGAAGACGATAACTTGAACAAAGCATTCCCCATTAATTCGCAATTCGATAAGACGGTCACTCATGGAATTTTTTGCAACCTAATTCAATTGGCATTGGCAACACTGACATTATACTATTATTTGTATAGATTTATCATCCGGATTATCGGGATTATCTCTATTATCGGGAGGTTGAGATTTTCCTTTCATTAATGCACTTTTCTTTTTATTATTTGGATAATGTCCAATCCCTAGCCTTGACAATCGCCTGATGCCATTTAATGTCCAAGATTTTAGCTTACAATCTAGCTAACAAGAGTTATAATCAAAAGAGAAAATCGATGGCCGCAGTGAAACTTTTATTAATTAAACACCAAAACAGTTTTGAGCGATTGTGTAGCACATAATAACCATTACATACATCTATAAATCTACTACCCCTCGTGAATTGGAACCTGCATGCCAACCTTACAAGAAGACCACTTATCATACCCTATCACGCGTCCGAAGCTATTCGGCATACTTGTCAACACTTCAAATCAAATCCACTTCCACTTCCACCTTTCAGTGTGTGAGCGTCTATTCTATCTATATTTCTTTTTGTAGGTTGGCACGCAGTGAACTGCCTCCCAATTATAACGGTATTCACTCGGGACTTGACAAAATTATCGGATATTTCATCCTAGAAGCAATCGATAGAGCTCATTCATCCGATGCAAGACCAAGGTGAGGGTCTCTGACCTCATGTAGAAAATCAAACATTTTTCAAGCCCACCTATACATGTAGCAAACAGCACTTCTACATGTTAGAGCACCCAACACTTTCCCACTTTTAGCTATCGTAGAATTTGCTACAATTATTCTTAACTTGTGCTACCTATTTTCATGCGACCTTCTTTCCGATTCAATTTCAGATTTGGAAAAAGAGGCTACCTTAACCCAGTTGGTTATGGGCAGGATGAACAGGAGGTAAATCTGCATCTCAATCGTTAGAACTAAAATATAACAAATAGCAACGTAATCCGTCTATGTACTGCTATCAACACACTGCGTCTCTGTTCTTTCCCCCACAACTTTTCAATAATTCTCTAGCGTAACTATTACAGGATGATTGGCAAGATTCAACGTTTTCAAGATGAACAGAACAGCCTCAACTAAGATGATTGACGAACCCAAAAGAGCGAACCTTGCCCGGCCATCGCCAAATTAGAACCATTCATCGAGAATCAAAGTAGTCTGAATTTGTTTCAAAGCAAAAACAATAACAACTGACATCATACTTGAAGACGACCTAAAATTAAAAATATTATCGCAACGATTATCATTACGACAAGTAACTGGACATTGATGAAAATAAAACAAAAACGAATATCATATAATCTTTTCACTTTAAACTGTAATCAGTGTATTTGAAGCGAGCGTTTTACGCCACACAAATCAGACATTTATTAAAATAGTTCAATGCCGTTGATTTGGGATGAATTAAATACTACTGCTGCGATTGTTTTCAAGTAATGAAAATATGTAAATAAACGTAGATTGTACAGAGAATACAGTTCCAGCATTGAATGAGTGTCAACAAAATGATGGTTAGACATGCTTTTTTGACCGTTCAGCAGAAATAAAGTTCATAAATCAGAACGCACACGCTGAATTGTTATTATTTCTATCCGAACTTAAGTCCAAAAAACCATACAGCAACTTAAATAATAACATAAATATATATCCTTTAAATTAAAAACGCCGTTAAGTGTGCCCTTAAAGACTACTGAACGCACCCTTTTGCAACTGAAACTTCAAACTCAAACTGACTGTTGAGTGCCCAATCACGTGCGCCTTGACTAGCACTCTCAGCTTATCACCGCACAAACGTGTAAACAATCAGTGAAAAGATGGCTCCACGGAGACCCAAACCCAAAGTTGACAACTGTACCTACGTTCAGCAGTTGTTCAAGAACTTCTTAAACCAGAATCAACCTCTACAAAGTGTCCGAAGTTTTCCTGAAATCAATTCCTAGACCGGTACAACGATTTCCCATTGGTACCGGCAACAAGGATAATTTGTATCGGCAAGGTGTCAAGCGAAACCTTCTGAAGGTTCAAAACAATCTCGAGCAACCAAATGCCGTGAAGGAATTTTTCGCACGGGCTGCGAGTAAAGCTCAAGCAGAAGCCAACACAAATGTTTCGAATCAGCCAGTTCAGGCGCGGTTTATACGTCATGAGGGATCCGAGCAGTTCGTGAAGTGTCAGCTAAGCCCAAATGCACCACCACGTGGTCTCGCGCAGTGGCTCAGTTTCCGCAAAAAGATATCAAATGAGCAGAAGTTGGCTGAACATAGAAACAAACCGAAGAAGAAGGTAGGCGAATACTTGGAACTTCCGGAAACATTTTTCTCTGGGAGAGAACCAATGAAACTACCTTTCGAAGCACCTAAAAGTGGAGATAAAACGTTAATGAGCGTTGGTTCAACGTTCATTCCGCCAGCCACCTCTACACCATTTGATGGAAAACCAATCGTTTGCTCTCCTATTATTTTGGATCCTGTGGAGCTGGCACGTAAAAATGATATTCAACCACCAGCACAAGATGACAGCGAATGCTTCCTGAAAAAAGTTGGAACCGCGCTGGATCAATGGTGTGCGTCAGTCTTCGATAGCGAAAGCTCTCCTCTGGACCGAAACTATCGCACTTTGAAAGAACATTGGAGACTACAATCGAAAAACATGCCTCATGAAACGACCGAGCAATGTTTTCCAGCAAGTTTCTTCGAACGAAGCAGTTGGGAGGAACATTCAATGTTGAGCAATCAGCTTCATCATCAGCATCGAATGCTAAATCCTTCTCCATCACTGTGTGGAACTTATCGTCGAGAAAATGCAGTCAATTCAAACGATACGTCACTGGTCACAGAAGTTAAACAAAGCTCTGGACAGGAGCCTAGACCAAATATGGAACTCAACACGACCTATGATTCAATCCTCACATTACATCCCTCAAGACCGCTAAAACGAAAGATCGTCGACTCCATATTGGTAGGTTTCCTTCGTTAACAATTTTTGTTTGTTTATATTTTATTCACCACCGTTTTCAGACGGCATCACCACCATCGCCCATCAGCACCTTAACTCAGATTATAAACGAGGATATTTCGTTTGGAAGCCCACTGAAACACAAAGACAGCAACGAGACACTGCAGTTTGATTTTGACTTCACTCAGCCGAACCATTCTTCGTTCGACGATTTTTTTAGCTTTGAGGAACCACGGAGAAATGATTCGTTTTGCTTCTTTCCTCCCACTCCCGACACTAGCGATCATGTGTCCTCGGATGATACGATATTTTCAACTACGATGCCCCGAGAAAACAGCAGAAGTAGTTGTAAAGACAGTTTCTTCGACTTATTTCCGTGAATAAATTGAGTTGCATTCCATTCATTCTGTTTGTCAATTTCTTTGTTAACCCTTATGTGTTCGACAAAAAAAACACCTTTAAGTGATCGACAGGGTACCCGGGTACCCACCGAATTCAAATGTTTATAACTCTGGCTATTATTGACCGATTTTAATTCTTTTGGCACCGTTAGATTCAAAATATCATTTACTTTAGAAACATTATCAGCAATGACCGTTTGAAATCATCTGATTCCCGTAAATCCGGGTTACCGGGGCTGTGGACCGGTACGGAGGCACTATTTGAAAAGTTCAATTAAATTTCCGTGAATGGAAGCCAAAATCTTTAGAATAATTGCTAGAAACTATTTCTATTCTATTGTGGGCCCCATTCCGAAATGTTCCTGCAACGGTCATACAGTAACAGGTTCCGGTGGGGCCTAGAGTGGCCATGAACATATTTCAAAAGAAACCCGGGCAATATGAGTATCAAAATTCATGAGATTTACCCAGTAGGATATTTCTCATCGTTTTGTGGCTATCTGATGATTTGTCA